>VOPJ01009154.1:0-18723 GCA_014673585.1 Semibalanus balanoides
TTGAAGTTCGCTTTATACCGGCTGCGTACTGAAGCAAACATCTTCTTTTGTCCTCATTGCTGATATTGCTCGAACTCAAATTTCGAGACTATTTTGCGACAATAATTGAAAACATTGGCATAGCATGTTTCAATCGTGGACCGTTTTAATGAGAAGTGTTGATCCCAACGATGAACTTAACCTTATCGTAAATATTGCTGACTTTACCACCGCATACTTACCAAAATCGATTCGCTCCTCGTCAGGTAAGCTGACCTCTTCATTGCCGATATGCTGTAGTTACATACCTGAAAAAGAAAGACAATATGTTAGAATTAATACAGATTTGGCTTAACCACTCCACTGAACAGTTTTCGCTTTCCACTTGTGAGGTCGTCAGTAGAGGTGCCACTTTTTTACCCACCTACCACCAGTGTGGGTAGTAGTGGGTAGTTACAGCGATCATTTGGATTAGTGGGTAGTTTCCGGGTAACATATGTTCATAAACTGAACAATATTTTAAAACAGGATTTGATGCGAATTGGATGCTTTAACAAATAAGGCACCTCAGTTAGTGAGCATAGATCAACACAAAACAGTTGAGCATTAAAAAACGAGTTATTAAACGGTAGACATAAAGATGGACAATTTGCTTTGTGGGTACTTGCGGGTAGCTGGCGCCTGGCGGCCTATACGGTCATGTGGGTAGTGGTGGTAGGTGAAGGGGGTTTGCAGGTCGGGTCGGGTAGCCGCAAGCCTGAAAAGTGGCACCTCTAGTCGTCAGCTCTTTTATGTGAGTACAAATGTCGGCCATACCATGAGTGAGTGTACGAGTATGATCCATGCCAATATACAGCTCTTTCATGTAAGTACAAATGTAGACCATACCATAAGTGTACGAGTGAGTATGATCCCTGCCAATATAAATGTAGGAGCTTCCTATGGCGTTGTTATAAGGATAAACACAGAAAGCTGTTGAAAAAGCTTAAAACACGTGTTAAAACGAACCAAATGACAGAATGGGAGAATGCCCACCAGCGAACATGGTGCCTTCAGTGAACAAGTGCCCTTCCTGCATTTATGAGTAATGTTATACTTTCATCGATATCGGTGGCAGTAGCTGACACTAAGCGATGATGTTTAAAGTTGTTAACAGCAATGGCTGCTCTCATTTGGTTTTGTCAGGAAGGTAACAGTTAATTGATGTGTTTGCCGTTTAATTTTCGATTAGTGTTTTTTGCTTTCCAGAAGCGTCATATTTTTATATTCAGTGAAATTAACTTAAGTGACACCTTTTGCGATTTCTATTGAATGATGTACATATTATAGATTACAACAGCCATTTAAATTTTTCCCTCAAATTTGATTTTTAAACAATGTTTTGTATTGCCCAGTGCCCACCAGTGAACAGGGGTGGGCGCAAGGGCGGATCCAGCTGGCCGTCTTAGGGGGGGGCAAACCGTTTTGAGCAAACCTTACCTACCCCCAATTTCGAATTTCTTCCCGGATTTGGGCCACTTTATTTTGAAGCCTCTGGGATTCTATTTTATTATTATTATTATTATTTTATTTTTGTTAGCTTTTCGACCTTTTGGGATATTGCAAAATGTCAGCTTACAGTTTTTGTTGTTCCGACATTGCCTTACACTGAGCAAAACTATGCCAATTGTCAGCTATACCCAGGGGCGCCGCCGTTTTTTTTTTAGTGGGAGATCGGCAAGAATGACGAAAAATTCACCTCATTTGTATGTTTTTATTCAATCCTTTGCAGCACTTGCATTGTGTATTTTCATGCTATAGTAGGTACTGAATTAGCGCCGCGAAGCGGCGCAAAATTTGGTTCGGCTTTGCCTGATGAAACCCAGAAAAATAGGCGGAATGGCCTTATCTCCACGCCTATTTTATATACATATATACATTAATAAAGGGCAAATGGATTTTCGTTTGCGCTATCGAATCGAAAACCCTTGGATATGGATACAAAAACCGTACCATTTCTGAATCAGCATACTGACAGGAAGGTTTTGGATCCAAAAAAATTACATAAATATGTTCACTATATACAAAGACATACAACATACAAAATATACAAAAATCGCGTCATTTCCCAGGTGCCATATCTACCTTAGTTAAATCTGGATACGTTGTAAATCTGTTCAAGTGTGTTATGGCCACATTAGTGCTCGAGCGGCGAACCTTGCTTTTTGCTATGCTGCGCTTTTGACATTTTCATTCTGAAGCCTTTCGAATTAAAAATTACGAAAAACGCTACGGTTACGGTTAGGTACATATTCTACCATTGGTTAAATATGCTTTTTAAGGTTAGTGTTAGTGCTCGGAATCAGCCGTATGTTTGACTGCGGCATGATACTCTCTACTGTCCTGCCGCACACCAACCACATAAAGTAAGATTGTCTTTGGTTTCATGCTCCAATTATTAAGAACAGGTACAACCACGTTAGAACCTTGACATTGGCTTCATAATGTTTCCATTGTTGAGATTAAATATCCAGTACGAGCCTTCGGTTTAATGACTCAATTCGATACTAGAATCATTTGCGCCAAAAATGATAATATCCTGCACTCCGGTTTCAATTGCCTACTGAGGCCCCCCCATGTTATCATTTATGTTTATTTAGGTTTAAGGCGGTGATCCGACACTTCCTGATCAAATTTTAATATTGGACCGTTTATTTCGTTTTTTTTATTTACGCACCACTCGAAAAATACATCAAGTATGATGTCATTATCCTGTTAACATATAGGCAATCATTGCCCGGTAGACACAAACGCGGCATCCTAGCTAGTAAAAGAAATAAGATGTAGACATGCTTTACATTCAATTCACCGTTACTACAACGAAACCGAAGTCGATAGCCCGATGAGCTTCGTTATGACGGAAGTGGCCCAACACTAAATGATGACGCCGACGAGCGGCGTAAAAATGTTAATATAGGTCGTGGAATTGTTTTTTATACTGGAACCAGACCGTGAGCGGAGCCAAGCCTCGGGTAGCCCCTATGCCTGGTTGCACATGCATTGTATTGTAAGATTGTGTAATTAACTGTAAACGGCCCTGGTGGCATATTCGACATTACAGCCATAAGCTATAATAACACACAATGACATTGCCTTTCATTGAAGGCAACAATTCAAATACAAAAGTACACTCGTATGAGATGCTGCAGATATGCCACATACTTCTTCTCAAGACGGCCAGCGCCCTCCAGCCCAATGGCATGGTGGGCGGTGGTCGTCTTGAGAAGTATGATGGGCTCAATGGGGGTGGGAGTCTGAGACCTTGCCCATTTAATTATGTGTTGTCAGAGTGCTGATGAATCCATGAATCCATGCCAGTGACACTGACACGAAGGTACGGATGCAGACAAAGTATGATGAATACCGAGGAAAGTAGTGAAAACCTGGGTTGTCAGCTACAGTAATTGGCCAGCTATTGTCGCACCTTCATATATTACTTAGCCCTCACCCTACGGAGCTTTTCTCACTGCGCCCTACGGGGGTCCTTACACCCCCCCCCACACCATGCTAACTTGCAATGCAAGCAACATAGAGCAACGCGGTAAGAACCAGCATGTTGCTTGTCATGTGAGGAGTCTTACGGTATGCAGTTTGTAGGTTTTAAGTCAACGGGTGACCTTCCAAGTCAAGTGAATGACTTGTCCAGGTCAAGTGAATGACCTTGACTCGGCCACGTCCAGAAAAGCGATTTTCCTCTGTCAGAAAACCTCAAATTAGAAATTGATAAGTGAAAATAAAAAACATGTTCCTTCGCCAGTTTTGTCTCAGAAATACTTAAAGTATGTTTATTTGTTCGTACAGTCAGGGGCGGAGCCACGGATTTTTGCCAGGGGTGGCAAAATTGACTGATTGGGTACGCATGTATCTTTTACCGGGAAAAGGTGTCATGGAATAATGTAACGCTTATAAACCTCGCGGCAAACGAACATAAATCCAGCACATTTCATTATTTCAATTTTATCCACACCGATATCCAATCTTTGGCCATTCTGACTCACGTGCTAAGCTATGTTTTTAAACTAACCGTCAGTTAACTTCGGAATTTAATCACCATATGGTGTATTTTTCAATCTTGGATAATCCACGGGCTGTGAAATCTTCGGGATAAGTCTGTATTAACATGTATTATTTTGTAGCGTAGCGGCGTGGGATAAATTATTACACCACTCGCGAGTATAAAAGATGCGTTATCGACTCGGCTTTCGCCTCGTCGATTAACTGCCATATTTATACTCGCTCGTGTGTAATACATAATATTATTAAAGCTGATAGGTATCTTTTAAGAAAGCTCATTCAGTGTTAGCACATTAGTATTTTGATACCAGACCCATGATTAGGTAATCTTTCAGAAAGTTCTTCTTATGCTTAGCACATTTTATTTTGATAGCGACCCACTGAATATAGTATCTATGTCTGTGCTACGAGTCTGTCTACCTTTACTGAAATGACATCAAGATATTTAAGCGCGTTGCTGTTTAATGGAAGATATTTAAAAATACGTCGCTGATACATAATATGACAAGGCCATATATAGGAGTAGAGGTCATCGGGTGATCTTACATAGATTATGAACGTCCAAAACCTCAAACTCATTCGATAATCCGACTCGGCCTCCTCCCTCACGCCTTGCAGTTAAGCCTATTTCGGGAAAACTTAATGTCTGTAACCTCAGAAAAGAATAAAGATTACCGATAAATGCTAAGCACTGGGAAGCTCAAATACAAGCCAAATCGGAAATTATTCAGATTCATTTTAAGGATCAGGTTCAATTATTGAGGAACACTAGAGATTACCAAAGTTCAATGTGTGTTGGAATCTGCTCCAGATACCATACTACGGCGCATGATGCAGAAATATATTGGTATTTTTAGCTATGTTCATTCATACTACACTCGTGCCGGTCGTAAACTTGACACTTTTATTTACCTTAAACCACATGAAATGGGTACAGGGTCTGACAGACGAACACGATGACATCCCAAAATATAGTGTTGCTATCTTTATTGTTGAAAAAGCTTATTTGCGAGGAAACTGTTTAACCGACGCAAATGGGCAATGCGTAGAATTACTATACTGAGTGCGCCATAAATAGTTTGTGGACACGGTACGGAGAGATAGCGGAGGACCCCCTCCCTCGATTTTTGGCGAGGACATGCTTGGTCGCGGGGTCTTTCATCAAGCTTACAGCCCTATAACAGAGTTTCAGTACTTTGTGCACCAAATTGCAATTAGTATGAAAGTTGAAGTGATTTGCGTTCGACATTGGAGCGTTCTCAGACTTATTCACGGTCGGCGCTGACACACGCTGCTCAGTGAATGCCGGGCGCACGCAGACCCCGCTCAGGTATTGAGCCGTGGCGTAGGTGCCTTTTCATTTTGGATTCACTCAGGCAGCGTCAGTTTAGAATCATTGCAGCGGTCAAGGATTCAATTAATATCGTCTCGGATGCCCATTTCCAAGGGTTCAAGATCAGGGGGAGTAAACTTACCGTTCTTGTCCGTCCCTGTAACGCTACGCTTTTTACATTGTGACTGGAACTCGAAATACAATGTGCTAATAAACCCCAACACCATTCCAACCGGCGAGCAGTACGCTGATTTGTAACCAAGTAGGTATAGCATTTTTAGCAGGGTAAGAGCGACGTATTCATATTTAAACAAGTACACTTATCTGTATATGTGATTTGTTCCCATGAAGGGATGTTTAAATCGATTAGTTGATTGATTGATTTATAATTTACATCTCCCTCCACTCAACAACACCTTTCGTTGACAGCGCCCTCTTGAGGGCTTGGTCCCCCCTCCCCTTGATGGATTTATAAGTACGCCACCGCTCATACCTATATAATACACGCAAACGCCTATACGGTTTTGTAAAGGACATCCATATATACCTAGGCGAAATTCGCCAATGATAAACTCTGGTGACCTCAAAATTGACCGTCCTAAGAAATTGCCAGTATGCTTTTGATAGAGCTTGTCTCGTGTTAGCTTGTCTCGAGTTATCCAACGTCTTTTTTGCTCATCGCCACATCGTGTGTTTTTTAGATCTTAGTGAGGGAGGGGCGGCTATCCGTCCCTCCCCGGCAGTAGGTGGTTGGCAGCCGGCGCGAACCCCCGCTGTCCTAGTTAAACATTGAGTAATATATACTAATATTATTAAAATATTGCCGTCTGCCCTGCCCTACCGCCTCCGCCATGTTGTTGCCGTGCCTCTGTCTGCCCTGTTTCCACCATCTGGTTTACCGCTGTTCAATCTGTTTACCACCCTGTTTCCGACATCGTCTTGCCCTCCACCTCTGCCTTTGCAAAGCCTGCCCTGTCCTCGCATATCCTGCCCTGCTGTTTGCCCTGTTCTTTCCCTTGCTGCTCTGCCTCCGCCTCTGCCCCGCCCTGCCCGCCTCTGCCCCGCTCTGCCCGCCTCTGTCTCGTCCTGCCCTGTCGCTCGCCTGGTATGTCCGCCCTACCTTTCCCGGCCCTGCTCTGCCCTTTGCTGCCACCCTGTCCTGCCCGCCGTGGCGCCGGTTACAGCCTTTTGCAATGGNCCTCCCCTCCCGGCAGTATGTGGTTGGCAGCGGCGCGAACCCCCGCTGCTCATTGGTTAACATTGATTATACCTTATTTCCTTAATTCAAATATTATGCATCTGCCTTGCCATTCCCGCCTCCGCCATGTTGTGCCCTGCCTCTATCCTGCCCTGCTCCACCATCTGCCTTACCCTGTTCCACATCTGTCCCTGCCCCACCTCTGCCTTGCAAAGCCCTGCCTTGTCTTGTTCTCCCCTGTCTTGCCCCGCCATGCCCTGTCTCGCCATATCCTGCCCTGCCCTGTTCTGCCCTGCCTTTCTTCTGCCTGTCTCTGCCCCGCCTCTGCCCCGCCTCTGCCCCGCCTCTGCCCCGCCTCTGCCCCGCCTCTGCCCTGTCCGCTCCCTGTCATATTCCCCGTCTACCTGTCCCCGCCCTGTCTGCCCTTGTGCCACCCTGTCCTGCCCCGCCCAGTAGCGCCGGCACAGCTTTTGCAATGGCCTGCTCTCCGTTAGATAGGTCAATTTATATAACCCGATACAGAGCTAAAGTCTCGGTCAAATTGATAAATATTATGGTCATGACCAGATAATAGTTTGGATAGCAATATAGACTAATGTGACTAAAATTTATATTGGTCGACGAAGGTAACTGTTCCAAATATATTCAAAGTGGTTAGAATCCGAAATTTTGTGAAAACAGCACCGGTAACAAACCGGAAGGTGGCCTAAATTTAAGGGGTGGCAATGCCACCCCTGTGTCACGGCAGGGGTGGCAGTCTGCCACCTCTGCCCCATATGGTGGCGCCGCCACTGTTCCTAGTAAAGGTTGTACAGGTTTTCTTTTGAAATAGAAAACGTGTCAATTTGTTTGCCGATTTCAGACGGTGTTGGAGGCTTGGCCCCTCTTGGATCCGCCAGCAGCCAAAAACACTGGGGACCGAGGGCACGATTGGGTTGGCCGAACTCAACATTGGAAGGGGGGAGCGAGGGCCTCCCCAAAGAAGTATATAAATCGACACCTATTTACACTGGTGACTGGTTGCGCACCATGGCCAGCGGTTACTAAATTTTACCACTGAACACAATGGTCTACTTAAGCAAAAACAAACACCTTACACCCCTGACCTAAAAATCGAACGACTTCACTTACTTCACTTCTTCACAAAAAGCAGATGCATTGTTAAGATGCAGGAGATAAGATACATCCGCGTGAAAGTAGGCGTCGGCCTATACTTGAATTGCAAAACTTCTGCTGACATGTGAGCGATAAAAATCACTGCAGCGGTGCAGTTATATTGTTTTCATGACACTTTGACATTTGTTTGCTGATACGGCAGGGCTGTTTGCTGATACGACCCAACAGTTCCTCGTTCGCTGCCCTCCGTCGACACCAGCGTGTGTAACTCCACACATGCTACACAACCTAACACTGACACGAAAGAGGCGCTTCATTTCACGCTCAAGTCCACACTCCACACCCTGTCATGGTCTCATGGTCCAGTGATCGATCCAGGCGGTGCCTGTGGGCCTGGTCATTTCCGCATTGCAGTTTTCGTACGCCATTTTTTCCTCCACTCGAGATGAACTTATTCTGGGATCAATGAGTCACTATTGCGTTACTTAGGGATATTATTGGCTGCCACTCTCGCCGGGAACATGTTTCAGGTGATGCGATATAATTTGGCATGACCGCAACACCATTTTCCGATTTTTATACTGGCCGTGGTCCTTGGAGGGATGTGGAGCAAAAACGGAAGTTGAGCAGTGTAATTTTTGGAATAATTTTAACAAAACGGTTTGCGCGGCTAGTAAAATACTGAGCTGAGCTTGTTGCTTGCACTTACTTTAAACCGAGAACCCAATGCTGCAACTGAAATAGAAAATTATGTATTCCTGAAGCTTAAATGGCGGAGAAGATCACGGAATACGGATGGATTTGTACGTGCCTCATAATGCCACGAAACGGCTGTCCCGTACCTGATCTCCCTCCCGGTGCCGGGAGGGTAGTGTCCCGTCGATTTCCGTCTATGTTTGTAGACGTTTGTAATATTCGAAGGCAGCAAATGTTCCAAATATTCAAGCTAAGCGAACGCGCAGAGTGATATAAATATGCTCCGTTTACTGCTGGTATAATATGTTTTAATAATGCCTCTTGGCTGGAGGAACACACTGTTCTTGCTTATCACCTGTTCATTACGATTTTTTTTTTAAATAAATTTAGTCCGAATGTTTTGATAGGATGGATTCCCGAGATCAGGACCCACGCTAAACTAAGCTTGTTGCGCAGGCCCTGACCCCACCATCCGATCACGCAATTCCAGTCACCGGCAGAATTTAGAGACGAATAGTTTAAACGTCCCCTAACGACTGAGGACGGTCCGCCCGGCTCGCTGGCTTCATCTGACCTTTGACGCCGTCGCTGCTGAGCTACACGGGTGGGGGGGGGGATAATAACTTTCATCGTACTTATAATGATACTGAACACTATATTGTTCTGTGTCCTGTGGTTGTGTTTTCGTCACTTTCACCTTACAATATATGTCTTCTTTCCCTGCGATACGCAAGCAAAAGACAATTAAATTTACAAGCAAAAAGTGAGCGTAAATAGTGTGAAAACGGCTGCCTACAAAATCCACATTCCTTCGCCTCACGCTGACCAGAAAGTGTGTCTCGTTTCCGGTGTGTCCTAGCGTGGTCACCACCGTGACGCCACTGCCTTCATTGTCAAGTGTCTTTACCTGCGCTATCCCCGGCAGCGGCGCCGTTTTTGCCATCCATGCGCCGTGTTTTGCCGCACGGCGTTCGTTTGTGTTTTATCGCGGCCCGCGGCCGGTGCTCCAGTTAAGAGTCCGGACGTCTTACCCAGTTGGGGGAGCTGCAGAGATACGAGCCAGAAGCCCTGCGAGCTTCTCACCCCCGCCTCTGACCACACGGTGACGGGCAAAATACACCAGGCAACAAAATGCACGCGCGTGCGTGCTGCGCATGTGCGCGTGCGTGTGTGTGCGTGCGTGTGGGTGTGTCGATTGACACATAAGAACAATGCTTCTGGTAATATGTATTATAGGTACATTGTGAAAAAGATGTTTGTATGATAAGTCTGCCGGGCTGTCGAGGAGGGGAGGGGGCTTTGGGGTCATGTCCCCGAAAAAACGTCTGAAATTGACCGGGAATTGACGTATTTTGTCATTTTAGAAAATACATCTTCGCAGTTTTTATTGCGTCAGCATAGTTTTTATTAAGGTGGTTTATGCACATCGAAATGAAATCCCATTATTTTTTTAGGTGCGTAAGACTTTTTACGATTTGATACCACAACTAATTATTTTGACAGTTTTGGATCACTAAGTGATTATAATGACAATCATTTACTTGTAGAATAGTCCAAAGTTAATAATTCGGTTCCAGACGGACTCGCGGGCTCCTTTTATGCGCGTTTCTATGCGTTCTATGCGTTCTATGCGCACTATATGATTTACCAAACAATCACAAGAAAACTCGTGTCGAGAAGCCTTAGCCTGAAGGTCACAATAGGGGCTTTGAACTGCCATTCAAACCGGGCCACCTGTCACCCAGAGGCGTGCAATGCCAAACGGTGTAGCCCCCTCCCCCTCCACAGGGGCAGCGCTATCAGCATTCAGCGTGTCAGGTATAGGTCGGCATTGGCGGCTGTCACAGTTTGGGTCAACTTCGTGACGCCTGAGTCGCGCACCGGCAAGTTGGGATCCGTCACAGCAGGGCTTGACGGTTTTATTGTATAGAAGTGTTACCGGGTCGCTGGCTTCATACCGGTTGATTAGCATCTGCATTACTTTATTACCGGTTAATTAGCATCTGAATACGTTTTCGAAACTTGCCATGTGACCTCGGCGACTTGCCTCTATGCTGCACGTCGGGTCGTGCATATATCGAGCCGTCAGTCCATTTCTCCGAGCAGACTCGCAGTGACATGCGAATAAACGACGAGTTTTAAAATGTAGCTGACTGCGGGAAAGTACAAATTTTATGACGTACTTTGGTATCGTATCATGTAGCACGAGAAACTGATTTTGTTGATGCGTTCGCTTCCAAATTAACCCGCATGGAGCCGCGGAAGCAACGTGATTTTTCCTCCGGGGGCATTTAAGGAATGATGTGTATATTTATCGATTAACATTTTAAGCAATACATATCTCACTGGATATGCAGCGTGTCATTGATGAAAATTTGATTTAGTAATCGTTCTCCTCTATTGCGTTAAGTGACGTTCAGTCACCCATATTGTAAAGAGAGAAGTTGTTCAACGGTGTCGCCAGTCTTAAACTTAGCAGTTAGCACAGACGAATTCAAGTGCACGTGTACTTTAACATGAAACCATAGTATGGATAGCTGAAAATCATCAGGGAAATGTCGCTAGTGTCCTCCCCACAAGGGCGGGTCCAGGATTTTTAGGAGGGGGTGCAGGCCAATTTAGGGGCGCCTCCCAACAATGCAGGGGCGCGATGACAGAAATGTTCGCTAAGGGACACGCTGAAGTCAGAAAAGGGACGCTAGTGCTCACGGACTGTCCATCGCCGGGCGTCTGGCGACGCCCGGCGACGGACAGCGCGTGGGGCGCCCTTCTGGCGGGGGAGGGCCGCGGCCCCTGCGGCCACCCCCTGAATCCGTTCCTGTGTCTCCAGCTGACAAAACGAGATACGCTGCTGGGATCAAGAACAAAACTGGCATGGTCGATCATATGCGTGGCAGACAGCCTGGCGCTGCCAACTAACCTGGATAGACGTAGTCGTCGCTCTCTTCCTCGCCCTTTTTGTGTTTTCCTTTGTTTCCACTCTTTTTTCCCTTGGAGAAACCCTTCTTCTTTTTGCGTTGCACGGTCTGGTCATCATCCTTCACGTAGACGTAGTACACATCACGGGTTTGTCCAGGGTCGTAGCTGCTGTAGCTGCTGTAGCTGTTGCCGGTGGAGCTGCTGTAGGGGTGGTGACCTCCCTTCGCTTCGTGGTGGTAGTGTCCTCCTTTGGTCGAGCTGAGGCCTTTGGGAGGGCCGTATGAGGTGCTGGGAGCATTGTAACTGTGACCTGACCTGTAGTGGCCTTTACTTGGTGGGCCATACTGGCTGCTGGGTGTATTGTATCCTTTACTTGGTGGGCCATACTTGTTGCTCGGTAGTGATGATGCCTTTACTTGGTCGGGCCTACTTGTGCTCGGGTATTTATCTTTACTTGCGGGCTCGTACTTGGTTGTCGGTGTATGTATCCTTTACTTAGGTGGCCATACTGTTCTGGTGTATTGTATCCTTTACTGGGTGGCCATACTGGTTGCTCGGTTATTGATACTTTACTTGGTGGAGCCATACTGGTTACGAGGCGAAGTGGTACTTTATTTTGCCGTTGACCGTATTGCTTCGTATTTATATCCTAGTTTGTTGGCCCCAAATTATTGGTTGGAAATTGTAGTTGGATTTTGTTGCCGCTGTTCGATGAGCTGTATCCAACATTGGTTTGCCTGACTGGCCTTTAGAGGCCGCTATTAGCTTTCTGTTGGCCACCGGAATGCCGCCTTGTAGTTGTAAGCCTGTTAGGTCCAAACTGAGGAGTGATGGACTGCAGCGACTGATCCCTGTACTCCAAACTGGCTGTTGGAGCGTTGCTTCCGATGCTGAGTACGCCATTTGAGCTCCGACTGGAGAGCTGTACGAGCGCGGACCACAGCATGTCCGGACAGAGCCTCTTGGGGTTGATCCTCCACTCGAGCCCGGACACGCAGTGGACAGAGCCTGCTGAAGTTGAATCCTCACTCGAGGCGCCGGACACAGCAGTCCGGACAGAGCCTTACTGAGTTGAATCCTCCACTCAGGCGCGACACAGCAGTCTGGACAGAGCCTGCCTGAGTGAATCCTCCACTCGAGCGGCCGGAACAGCAGAATCTGAAGAGCTCTGCTGAGTGAATCTCCGTCGAGGCGCCAGACACAGCAGTCTGACAGAGCCTGCTGAGTGAATCCTCCTCGAGGCACACCACCGCTCCGAGCGATCCTAGCCACTGAAGGACGAGCTGGCAGGCGAGCCACTCTGTTCGGTCTGACCACCCAGCTGCTGCTGCTGCTGCTGCTGCCTGCTGCTGCTGCTTTAGCTGCCCTGCTGCTGCTTGCTGGCGTCTGGGTACGGCCAGCCCAGGTTGGAGGGCCTGGTACCCGGCCAGCGAGAGCGGCTGCTGCATGCTGTTGTTGGTGTTGTTGTTGTATGCTCTGCGTTGCAGCTGCCGTCTGCGCTGTTGTTGGTTGTGTTGTTGTTGTTGTTGTTGTTGTGTGTTTGCGCTGCCTGTGCTGCTGCTGTTGCTGCTGTTGTTGTTTTGTTGTTGTTGTTGTTGTGCTGCTGCTGCTGCTGCTGCGCGCTGTCTGCTGCTCTCTGTGCTGCTGCTGCGGGCCGATGGTGGCTGCTGCTGCTGCTGCTGCCGTGCCGGCGCGCTTGCTGCTGCTGCTGCTGCGGCTGCTGCTGCTGCGGCTGCTGCTGGACATTTGTCGGTCCGACCGCCTGCTTACCAGTTTGTTGTCCAGTTTGCAGGACAGTCAGGCGCCCAACATGTTCTACAGCCTGATGTCCAATATGCAGCACGGACTGCAGTCCAGTCTGCTGCCCAGCCTGTTGGATCTGAGCACCCTGCTGACCTAGGTTTTGGTGCTGCTGGTCGATCTGCTGCCCGGATGTCATAGCTTGCTGAAACTGGTTGACTGGCTGGCTAAATTGCTGGCCCTGCTGCCCAGCACTCTGACTATCCTGTCTGACCTGCTGAAACTGCTGGCCGTTGAGACCCTTCCAGCCGTGAGCAGACTGCTGATTGGTCTGCTGGAAGCCCTGCTGGACGAGCTGCTGAAACTGCTGACCAGTTCCACTTTTCCATCCATCCTGCTGACTGGTCTGTTGGACGACCTGCAGGACGCCTTGCTGTAGCTGTCCTGTGACCTGAGGACTGACCCCAGTGACCTGAGTGACCCCGGTCACCTCCGCTCCACTGTCCTCCCGGTGGATGGCGCGGCTCTCCGTCTCCGCTATCGGCCAGAACCCGCCGCTGACCCTCCGTACCTGAGGCTCGGTACCGACGGTCCTTGGCAGGGGGTACCCTACCGAGCGGGACCGGCGCGGCGCCTCCTGCAGTGAGGTACCGACCGGTACATGTGGTACAGGTGGTACCGCGGGGACGGCCCGGCTCGAGACGGCAGGGACAGGCTGCGGGGTGGCCGCGGCTGGGGCGGGAGACAGCAGCAGCAGTAGTAGCAGCAGCAGCAGAGGTGACAGCAGCGGTGACGGTGACAGCGGTGACAGTGGTGACAGCGGTGACATCTGGGGCAGCGGTGGCAGTATTGGTGGCGGTGGTAGCGGCTGCGGTGGGCAGGGCGCCATGCTGATTGGTAGCCGGTGGACAGCTATGGGATAATCAATGCGATGTCACCGATAGTAATCCAGCATTTCATGCATCGTGTTTAAAGACATAATCTGAGCTAATTAAAGTATAAGTGCACAGCGTCAGTGTGAAAATGTGGCCTGTGTATACGTTCTAGAATGGAATCATTTTTACTGACAGCGGAGCCAACTTTTCAACCGTACAATGATGCATGAAATATTAACACTTTAAGATGTCATCAAACGTATTAAAACACACACACACAATATCACTTGTCTGTATGAGTGCATTGCCTGATATAGGTTGAGATAAACGTCTACGTAACACAACCGTCGCATCACTTTGCAAAGCGGCAAGGTGTTAATGTCAGCAAGTTATTACTAAAAGTCATTTAAGCTCACTAGAAATGTACATTTCCGAGAAGAAGAAGAGAAAAAGAAAACAATGTGCACAGGGGCAATTACTTTTCTCAGCCACGCGTGGCGGAGTAACTCGATAACATTCGCTAAGAGCAGGATCCTTCCGGAGTTCTTACTTACTGGGAATTCGTCCTATGCGTTAGGATACCACACGTAGCTTACTGAGCACCAGTGGTGGATCTACGGTTGGGCATAATGGGCAATTGTCCCCCCCCCCAAACGTCCAAAATCGTCAAAAAGACACATTTCATGATAAAGAAGGAAATCTAAGCAACTTTTACTGAGGCAAGTCTACTTTTAATCAGCTAGCAATGCATAAGCAAGCGAAATCCGAAAAGTTTTCAGAATTGTGTGACACTGCTTTAAATTTTGCCCCCCCAAACTCCCGCTCTAGATCCGCAGCTGCTGAGCACTGGCACAAAATAAGAAGTGTCGCGGTTTTCGCCTCCGGTTGGTGGAAGGTACAGCACGACGTTTTTGTTAATTCATAAGGTCTAACGTTAAAAAGAGGCCGATGACGATGTGCCATTCGAATGTTATCGTGCTGTACGTGCCAATTTTGTCTATTTCTATTTTAAACCATTTTTGAGAACATTTGCGGAATTAAGTCAGAATGTAAAAGCAAATATTGTATTCATGAGCCTCGTCAAATGAGCAAAAATGATATATGATAGCTGAATCATAAAACTTCAAAGATTTTCGAATGATGTTTTGTAAAATGCTTCAAAGGCACCAGTTTTGTTCTATTATTATCCTCACCAATGAGAACTAGACACGTAAAAAGTTTAATCTACGGACTCAACTCCTGTCATGCCTGTCATGCAATTAACTTGTTGGGTTCTAAAGTTGATTTGGTCTTGTAATGCTCTTGTTCACGGAATCAGCCCCAGTTCGCAATGCATAAGCGAATCTGCCGGCATGTATGCAGTCACGTGCATATGTTCTGTCCAATTAATCGACACCACCTCTGTCTCTGCCTCTGCCTCTGTCTGTCGGTGCTGCACGCAGTGGTATCCAATGCAATTTCTATAGCCCTCGCCCCCCGGTATCAGAGGCGAGGGGCAGGGCATAAATACTTTCATTACATTTCATCGCGTGCAGCACCAATGGACAATGCTGACAAAGATTGTAACGGGAGCGCTTAGGCAAGGCTTTTAAGTATATTTTCGAACGCTAGCTTCCAGCAGACGAAAGCAAACATCGACCCAGATATTTTGTAATCGAATAGCTCACTTAAAAGACTGCTACCAGCGGTTTTCACGAACGATTTATTCGCCGGGCGCATCGACATCTGGTGGTGTCGATGAAGTGGACAGAACATTTGTACGTGACTGTACACCGTATATACCCCTTTTGATAAATATTTTTTTTTGGTCTTATATTTTGCTCCCTTATGAAAATATTAGATAGCGAAAGGTCTGCCCAGGCGAGAAGAGCTCAAATATAGGTACAAAACAATCTTGCATAAAGTCTGTGGCTTCTCTCGTAACGATACAATTTTTGTCTCCCCTCACATTTCATAACGTCCCTACGTCCCTGTAGTTGACTGGTATGTGTGTATGTTCGCGGACGCTAACCCGGCTGCCCCTGGTTGCGATCCCTCACCTTCTTGGAGATGGTGTGACGGACAGCGGCGGTGACGGACACCTCGTGACGGTCAGCGGCGGTGACGGGCACCTTACTGACGATAGTGACGTGACAGGGCCGTCTGCCGCGCCATGTGTCGCCAGCGGCAGCGGAACGGCCGGTGGCAGACGCAAAAACCCCAGTCCCATCGGCGGGGCGCGGCGTCGCGGCGGCGGCTTGGGTCACTGGGTGGATAGCCTGCATTCACTGGAGTGCGCGGCGGTAGCGTTTACGGTTGGGGATGCGGTGGCGGCGATGGCTGAGGGATGCGGTCAAGGCGGCGGCGGTGGCGGCGGTGGGCGGCGGTGGCTGGGGGTGGCGGCACCGTGATCGGTGACTAGGGATGCGTTAGTGCTGGAGTGTGGGGTCTAGGATGCGTTAGCGGCTGGGGCGGTGCTAGGATGCGTTAGCGCTGGGGCGGCGCTAGGGATGGCGTAGCGGCTGGGGTGGTGGCTAGGGAATGCGTTAGTGGGCTGGGTGATGACTTAGGGATTCGTTTAGCGCCTGGGGGCGCGGCTAGGATGCGTTAGCGGCTGGGGGCGGCGGCTAGGGAATGCGTTAGTGGGCTTGGGCCGTGGGGCCTAGATGCTTAGTGGCGGGGCGTGTGGATAGGGATGCGTTAGTGGCTGGTGTGGTGGCTAGGATGCGGTAGCGGGGGCCTGGGGGGGCGGGGGGGGGGGGCTTTTTTTAAGGGAAATGCGTTAGTGGCTGGGTGTGGTAGGGATGTATGGCTGGGGCGGCGTTAGGGACTGCGTTCATGGGGCTGGGGTGATTGACTAGGATTGCGTAGGCGCGGTGGCTAGATGCGTTGTGCGGGGTGGGCTAGAGCGTTAGCGGCTGGGCGGCGGCTGTTTGGTGGACGATGGCGCCAGCTCGGTTACCAGGGAGGGCGGCGTTGGCTAGGGATGCGTTAGCGGCTGGGGGCGGCGGCTGGTTTTGGTGACGATGGCGTCAGCTCGGTTACCAGGGAGGGCGGCGGTGCAGCTGGGATGCCGCAGCGTTAGCGGATGGGGTGGCGGCGAGAGGCGTGGGAACGTGCCGAGTGCCCGGGTCTGGCGGCGGCCTCTCGCGTAGCCGAGATGAGCTGGTCGGGTCCGGTGACTGACAGACAGACGGCTGTCCCAGCTCTGCCGACACACGGTCCTGGGGCTGCTGTATCCTCCGCCGAGATGAGCTGGTCGGGTCCGGTGACTGACAGAGAGACGGCTGTCCCAGCTTTGCCGACATACGGTCCTGGGGCTCTGACAGACAGACGGCTGTCTCAGCTCTGCCGACATACGGTCCTGGGGCTCTGACAGAGAGTACGACTGTCCCATGTCTGCCGACAGTAGGTTCCTGGGGCTCGACAGACAGCACGGCTGCCCAGCTCTGCCGACATACGGTCCTGGGGCTCTGACAGACAGACGGCTGTCTCAGCTCTGCCGACATACGGTCCTGGGGCTCTGACAGAGAGACGACTGTCCCAGCTCTGCCGACATACGGTCCTGGGGCTCTGACAGACAGACGGCTGTCTCAGCTCTGCCGACATACGGTCCTGGGGCTGCTGTATCCTCGTCACGAGGAGACACAGCGAGCTGTGCTGAGAAATTCCAAGCGGGTTTTTGTGCTCAAGTTCAGCGCGTGTCAAATGTGCAGAAACCGCTCATTCATCATCGTCATATTCGAATGATATGTCAAACAGATTAATCCCGTGTGACATATCATAAGTGCTGTAACGTTATGCCGGAACCTCTTTGATTGATTCGACGCTGAATCGATCGGAATCGTTCAGTCGAAATCCCTTGAATCGAAACAGAATAGATTGACAGTCCGATCTTTTGATTCATGAATCATGATTGAATCAAAACCTGCATAGAAACAAGGCTGATTGAATCAAAGGGTTGCCCAATGTTGTTTCAATGATGAACTAAACGTGAATGAATGCAAAAAATATAGATGAATCGGAAAGCACATTCCAATAAAATGTTAGGCATGGATAATGTTGATTGAATCATTTATGTTTCGAAATGAATCGTGATTGAATCGTTCGAAAAAGTTGAATCAATAACCAGTCTGCAAAATTGACCGTTCTTTCGCTCACGCCCAAGGGCTCTGCTGTCTGCACGCCTTTAAAATGGAGGGGGGGCTCGAGGTCGTGGTCGCCGGGGGTGGAGCGTCAGCAAAAAGCTGTTGGGCGGTATGTCAGGGAAATTTAGGGGGATTAGCCCCTGGCTCAAGAATGGGGAACACTTCCCTTTGTCCCCACTCCCCACCTGACAAACCGCCCAACTTTTCATATATTTTTTTTTCTGGCGCTCCAAAGTACAACGTAAAAGTACAACGCCGACGACCACTCGGCTTCCTTCAATTCCCCTCCATTTAAAAGGCGTGATGGCGCCCCTTGGGCGTGAGCCAAAGAACGGTCAACTTTCAAGACAGGCCTTTAGTTCATTTTTTGGAACGATTCAATTACGATTCATTTCGAAACATAAATGATTCAATCAACGTTTTATTCATGGATAACATTTTTGTGAAATAATATTCATATACGTTTAATTCACCATTGAAACAGCATAGAGCAATCTTTTAATTAAATCAGCCTTGTTTCTACGCAGGTTTTGATTCAATCACGATTAAAGGGAATGTTTCACATTAACATTAGATTTGAGTTGAGATGGCCATTTTGCTAGATTTGCATTGAAATTAACCCGCGCACTGCAGGGGGTTCGCGCCGAACACGAACTGCAGGGGGGGTGATTTCCGCCCCCCCCCCCG
>VOPJ01009155.1:0-12144 GCA_014673585.1 Semibalanus balanoides
GGGGGCGGAAATCACCCCCCCCCCTGCAGTTCGTGTTCGGCGCGAACCCCCTGCAGTGCGCGGGTAAGGTAGCTAGACTAGACTTAAGCTGCCTTAATATAAAATTATCTTTCTAGTAGAGTATGATTTTCCATTGGGTCTGCAGTACAGGAATATTTTTATCTTTGCACTCCTCTGAGATGCAAAGATAAAAATGTTGAATGCTCGTTCAACGATAAAGTGAAATAATGTGTTATATTTGCATCCCTCTGAGATCCCTCCCTCAAAGATGGTGGCCATAGCCTTGCCTGCAAAGGGCCCTGACCGGAACTTCCTGAGTGTAAGAGATTGGGGATGCTTCCACTGCATGGACTGCTTATTCGTGTCAGGCTCATAGTGGTGCACCAAGGACTCATCGCCAGTCATCACTCTGCAGAAGAACTTTTCGCCGGCCTCCCTGTACTGATTCAGCAGAGTGTTGCTGATGCCATGACGGGCCTCTTTCTGGTGTTCAGTGAGCTTTCCTGGGACCCATCTGGCGCAGACCTTGTGGTATCCGAGCTGTTTTATTATTATGGCAATGGTTGCCGCGGAACATTTCACTTTATCGCTGTGATCACGCACGTGGTTGCGCCGGTTCTTCTGGAGGAGGTATCTCACCTTCTGGGTCGCTTTAGGTCTGGTGACGATCACGGGTCTTCCAGATCGAAGCTTGTCTCTTATGCTATTGTCTCCTTTTTGGACGGCTGAATCCACTGCCAAACAGTTTTTAAAGCCATTGTTTCCTCATGATAAACTTTGCGGAGGTTCGCGTGAGTTTTGGTTCATGAATTTGTGCCGGACAGCACATTAAACTCGATAGCAAACACTGCTACATCAATGACTCCGTGATGCTCGTGGTCGGATATCAAATCTAATTAAAAAAACGCAATGATACATTTTATAGCAAATTTGTAAGAGATTAGCGAGGTATTTATTGTTATGCTCTACCAGGTACCCGTCTAACATGTTAACTGGAGGGTGAACAATCCGCTCAGTCGCAGATCCAGCCCCCTCCCCAGTTGAGCTGGCATTCGGTCACTGGACACTGTAGAGCCAGTGCGACCGGCGCTGGCAGTCTGCAATGCATGACGGACGCTTTTGTTGTCTTGAGCGGCAACAGCGTGATAAAAATCAATTGGGACATATTTTAACACTTTTTTATATTATTTGGCGACAGACAAAGGTGTCGATTTATATACTTTTTGGGTGGCCCTCACCTCCTTCCAATATTGAGCTTGCCCAACCCCCCAATGGTACCCTCGCCCCCCAATGTTTACACTTCCCCAATGATTTTGACGGTTGGCGCATCCAAGAGGAGGCAGAACGGCCAAGCCTCACACACCGCCTGAAATCGGCAAACAAATTGACACGTTATCTATTTAGAAAGAAAATCTAAGAAGCTTTTACTATGAAACGTTTGATTAAAATAACATTTTCTTATATAAAGAGGCAAAACCCACTTTGGTTAATATATATATACATTTATACATATATATATATATATATATATATATATATATATATATATATATTATATATATATATATATATATAAATAAATATATATATGTATGAAAGTTGTTGGGAGTTACTCCCCAAACCAACTGTTTTGCCTTTATGGTTCCGCCCTTGTTTCTGACCTCAGACTAGATATCTGAAACATACAGGTTTCATTAGCAGTAATTCATGGAAAACCAAGCTTCTGATATTGTGTAGTTCTACGAATTGTAAACTACCTAATATTACCTTCGTCACGTCGTTCGACGAAACCAGGGGGGATATCGGCGAAGCAATGCTTTCTCCTGACTCCTATGATGCGTTTGGAATTTCCCCTTGTACCCATGAACATGAGCAGAGGCGTGGGAAGTATTTTCAAGTTGGGGGCGAACTTTTTGGCGGACCTGAGGTAGCAAAAATGATAGCTAAAAGAAGCGAAATATCGCTGTGATCGCCACCCATTATATCACCAACATGATTTATCTCCATATATCGCCACCCGTTCACCCGCTATATCGCCATATAAGTATCCCTGATATATTGCTACCCGTTCTGGATGCGTCAATGCTGGCGAGTGGCTTGATCCGGAGTTTCGTTGATGACCACTTTTCTTTTTTCGACCCCTGGCAGACTTACTCTGTTGAACTTCAGGGGAGCAGAGCCGATATTATACATCTGTAATGACGCCTTTTGCTTAAAACCAAACGAAACACTCTGACCAACCAAATGTCAAAAAGACGGAATGCTATTTTTGTTCTGTGGTGCCTTGTAATAATTCATGAATAGTAACAATTACCTCCAAAAAGCAATAAAACATTGTGACCAATAACTCAACGTTACGATGAAGAATCTTATCATATGACAGGTGTGCACTGCATTTAGCAGAGTTTCCATGCTATGATAGTCAAATGTGTTGTGCCACTGCTTAGATGGAAAGGTGCAATACCAGCTTCAAATTAGATGCACTTTAATTTTCTTGTATTCAAATTTTTGCTTGAAACTCCACCTTCGTTCTAGAACACATAAGCAAGTTTCCGTAGACAATGTCATTGATCTAATTCCGAGTTAAACAATCATGGTTAAAGAAAGGGGAGGGCCGACACCTGGCTCCAAAGAGGGTGGGGGACATCGTCTCCCGCAGGTCCAAAGTTGAGGGGGCGAGTTGTCCCCGTTGCCCCCACTGTTCCCATGTCCCTAAACATAAATAATTACTGGAGTTTTGCGACAGTAGAGTGACGATGTTAGAAACAGACACTTAAGGCCTGGATGGAAATATAACTGTTACGTAGGAAACCATTTTTCGTGTCGCAGCTAGTAGCTTTAGCTAATAGCCTTCCAGGTCAAGTGAATGACCTCGACTCGACCACGACAAGAATAATGTGTTTTTTTCTTTTGTCAAAAAACCTCACTATCAGTAGCTTTAGCTTTTTTGTATAGACGGGTTGCCGTTTTACCTTTCATATCCCTCCAACTTGATTTTTGGGGGATTTGGTCCGCTTGACATGACCTATAGGTTAGTTCTACCTCAGGAAACAGAGTTATGTATATGTAAACTTGACAAAACTCCTTTCACTGTAGGCCTGTATTCTTGCCACAGCTCGGCCAGCACACCCTTCGCGTCCCCGTTCTCCGCAACAATCCCTCAGCCAGGCACGGCCGGGACCCAGGTCACCCCGGCCACGCCCCAACGGACCAATCACAGCCGCGGCTCAGCCGCCAGGCATGACCGGTACCCAGGTCACCCCGGCCACGCCCCGCACGGACCAATCACAGCCGCGGCTCAGCCGCCCGGGTCACCCCGGCCACGCCCCACACGGACCAATCACAGCCGCGGCTCAGCCGCTCGGGTCACCGCGCCTCGGGCACGGCGACCTCCACCGGCCCCGGCGAAAACGCCGCTCGGCCGGTACGGGCCGCCCGGCTAAGCACGGCACAAGTAACACCGTTACATATAGAACCGTGAATTATAATGATTCCGGGAGATAAAAAAATGTGCAAAAAGTAAATGATACGATGTCCTGTAGACACGAAAATGACGGCGTTCCGCGTGACCGTTTTTATATTCCAAAGAATCTTTGTGCGTGTTCAAACAACTCAAGCAATATAAAAGATAAAGTTTTTCCCCGCATGAAATGCTGGCCATAGCAGTGGTGTTGCCAGTGAACGTCGTAAATTTCCAACACCATCGACTGGGGAGGGGGATATCGACCCCTGGTTATCTTTCGAGCCAATGAGTGCAGCGAGACTCGCAAGAAGGCATTCGAAAGCTCTCAATAAGAAGCATTTAAATCATGCTATATTTGTATTGAGATCAAATATCAGGCCACGGTCAAGTCAAAGGTCAAAGTCGAGGTATTTTAGTGTATGAGCCATACTTTCAAATTGCATCCATAGCCTTTGATTGCGACCATTATCACTCAAAGTGCTTTTAAAGGTAAAATACATTTTCCGCAAACGTGAGAACTCAGATAACAAAAGGTAACTATGCGCAAAAAATACGAAAGTCATGGGACACATGTTCAATGGATTATTGTATAAATATAATTTGATCGTGATAGTCAATAGTCATTTTACCATCTGGCCTCATTTCAGTGAAGTTAAAACTCGTGTGTAGGGGCATCACTAAATTCGCTATATCTCGAATTCGTTCTTGACAACAATGCTTAATTTATGCTGCAAACAAAAGGTAAGCTTGAATTCATTTTCCAATTTTCCAAATTTATTTAAGCAATTGCGAAGCTTGTGTCATGCCGTGAAGCGGAGGGAAATTTTCCCGTTTTTAACTGTGAATGGCTGGATTTAGATTGCTGCAAAGGCAATTTTTACGATAAATTTACAGAGGCCGACCGTTTGTCCGACTGTTTTGGGGGGCAAAATAATAGTTTCAGGACCTTTGGGGAGCATGGGCCTTTTGCCTCCCCCCGTATCCGCCCTGTTGTTGTACATACCTCTGCATGTGCTCATTTGAAAGCTCTTGTCGAATAGAATAAACTTTAATACACTTGCAATGCTTTAAATTCAATAGTTTACGTTTTGAAAGTCATAAACATCTATCAAAACCAAGCCTTCAAAAGAACTCTACGAATTCCTGGTTTTGGTAGATGCTTAACGTTTATGAACCTCAAAAGGAATTAACAGAATGTAAAGCATTTCAACTGTAGTCTGTATCGTAGTTTATTCTACTCGACAATAGCTTTCAAACGAGCACAGATATGAGTATGTGTGACGACTTTGATGTTTGACCTTTTGGGTAGGGGTCAGGATCTTTCCGAGGCCCTGGGGACCAAAATTCAAAGGATTGCAATTTTATTTGTCCTACTTGTTATTGACCTAAAAAGAACACCGTATCAATTGGCAAGCTTGCACCGACAAAAAGTGTTGTTTTATGGACATCCTCAGGTGACCCCAGCATAATGCGCAATTCACACTATGGCCGGGCCGACCGGCCTCCGGCCCGAAACGGGCCCGTTCTGGGCAGAATGGGCCAGAACCGCTAGGGGAACTGAGCAGAATGGCCCAGAACCATTGACCTATCTATAGTATAGGTCAATGCCCAGAACGGGCCCGTTTCGGACCGGAGGCCGGTCGGCCCAGCCAGATTGTGAATTGCGCATAAGACGGAGGATCCCAGCAATAGATAGGAGGCTCCCAATGCAAGACACTAAACAGGAAGCCCCCGGTAAGAGGCCCCATCCCCGGTACTAGACAGGAGGCCCCCGCTGCTAAATACCCACATAACAGAGACACATGGTAACCACATGGTAATCATGAGGGCTGTCCACCTTTCCCACATGGTGCCCACATGGTTTTGGAAGAGGTTTCCACATGGTTATCATATGGACTAGCACCCCACCTTCCAACCTTCTCAAACCCACATGGGGCCCATATAGAAATGCCCACGTCATCCCCATGTTCACTTGTGCCCACCTCAGCTAACATGGGACCCATGCCAATCCCATGTGCAAGCCCATGCCCATGCTGAGCCCACGTAGCCCATCTTAAACCCATGTGGTAACCACATAGATGTGGGAAGGAGGCCCGGGTACTAGACAAAAGGACCCCAGTACTAGATAGGAGGCTCCCTGTATTGACGGGAGACCTCAGACACTAGATAGGATAGGAGGCCCCGTCCCCGGTACTAGACAGGAGGCCCCCTGTACTAGATAGGAGGTAAAAACCGGGCCCCTGCCTCGATCGGACCTGACCAAGATCGGGCCTCTATCAGAAATGGGCCCGTATAAAGATGCAAGGACCGGGCCCTGTTGTGACCGGGCCCTCGTCCTGATCGGACCCCATACCACGCATCTGCCAGCACCGAGCCCCTGCCTCGATCGGGCCTGACCAAGACCGGGCCCCTACCGGAAACGGACCCGCATCAACAATATGCAAGGACCGGGCCCTCGTCCTGACCGGGCCCCATATCACGCTTTTGCCAGCACCAGGCCTTTGCCTCGATCAGGCCTTACCAAGACCGGGCCCCTGCTATGTATGGGCCAGAGTACTGGTCCTTTGATGCGGGCCCCTTAGACATTTCGGGGGGTCAGCTGACCCCTTTGACCCCACCCTCTGTGTGCGCCACTGCAGGAGGCCCCGGTACTTAATAGACAGAAGGCCCCCAGTACCCGTCAAAGGCCCCGTGCCCGTCAGTGGCCCCATTAGCTGAAAATAAATAGAAATGGTTCAGCAAATCTTAAAAAACATCTACCCACAAATTGTAAACTCTCCGGATTTGGCCCACTTCATTTTGAGAAAGCCCCCACTTTCGCTTTTTAAATAAACATATTTTACATTTTCTCACACTCGCTCAAGGGGGATATCGCCGCCATCGCCTCCCCCTTGGGGCCCTGTATCCGTCCCTGCCGCTCACTGAGCTCACCTGGAGTGCGACCACTGCCACCGGCTGCAGGCCATTCCAGGCAGGAGCAAACAGCGAACGCCGAAGCGACTCGAACCCGGGCTGCCACTAGCCCACTACCGGGAAAAGTCAGCAGTCTAGCGCTCTCCCACCGAGCTACAGGAGCGGAAAAGAGAGCTTACCAAATGTGTGTGTCACTAACCAACCTTAAGAAGAAAAAAAATAGCACAGGACCTGGTGCATCACTTTGGTATGGAGTTGGTGGTACACGTCAGCAGAAATGTTACCAGCGGACCCGTTGGGGAATGTGTCGGTTTCTAGAAGGTTTGTTGTTTCTTGTCGACAGGTGTCTGGCTACCTGCCGCTGACAAACCTGGTGCTGGAGTCGCGGCCGTGTGAGAAACAGAACAGACCCAGATACAGATACAGAACCGCGGTTATCTCTACTAATTCCATCGGAGGAGCGTCGACAAGAAATATCCGAGGAGAAGATCGCATTGTCTTAAAAACCCTGACCAGTGCAGCATCATCGGCAACCAGATCGGCTGCACCTGTGGCAGGAGCGGCGCCGGTGGAGACGGCGGTGCGCTCCCTGTTCCCGGAGACGTTCCTGTTCGATCTGCAGGCGCTCGGGTGAGTTGGCCGCCAAGCGCCCTGGAGACCGGCTCGGCTGATGTTCACTTTACAGTCGTCGGCAGGTTTTCTGAGACCCCGTTCGGAAGCGAGATGAATGAGGTTCGACATCGGCAAGTCTTCGACTCACTTTAGCGCTCCTTGTTGGGGGTTAGGTTCTCGAGGTTCGCTGTTTCCGACTAGATCTAGGCATGTTGTGCCACTTCGTTCAACAGCAGCGTTTCATTGTGTCTGCCAGTAAGAAGTTAGGTGCTATAAAGTCACCATCAGAATATCACAGGTCATGCCATCAAAGGACCACAGGTCACCATCAAAGGACCACAGGCTGCCATCAGAAGACCACAGATCACCATCAGAGGACCTCTTGAGCGTCCAAGAGGCCCAATACTTCAAGGGGGCACGCAGTCGATCGAAGTGACTCCCACTCTGACCTCCAGTATGCCCACTCCGATCTCTTGAAAGCTGATTCTAGCTTGGAGAGGTGCGATTCGCGTATGTAGAGGCCATACTTGTGCCTGAATCCCGAACCTGGATCTGGGATCCCAGTGGATTTTTCTGCAAAAAAATGCATGAGGATACTAGATCCCAGTGGATCCTTCATCGTAAAGTGCATGAAGATCTGGGATCCTCGTGGATTGTACGTCGTAAAATGCTCCAGGATTTGGGATCTCAGTGGATCTCTAATTTAAATGAGCCTCAGATCTTTAAACACAAGATGCAGGGAATGACATAAAAAATTGTCTCTATTTTGCTTATATGCAGATAATCAGTATTTGCAAATTATCTTATAAGTTTTAGGCTATTAGCAAACATAGATAATATTGTCATGGATTCTCCCATATCATACAATTTGCAAAACGTAGATACCTACCAGCATACCTGGATCTCGAAGTTTGATCTGGGATCCTAGTGGATCCCTCGGCTTGAAATGTATCAGGATCTGTGATCTATGTGGATTGCACAGTTTATTGTGTACCTGAATCTTGTGTAATGTGAACCATGTGAAATGTGGATTTCGGCACAAAGGATGCTGGATTCCGGATCTCAGCTGGATCCCGGATCCAGACACATGTCTGGTAGAGCCATACTAATGCTAACCCGTCCGGTCCGCTGGACGATGTATGCATACAGACTACACTTTTTACATTTCCCGTCAAAGGACTCTCTAGCGCCACCTATCATATGTGCTGGCTGCGCCACCTAACAGCGCCACCTCTTATTCGCTTGCTGTTAGACGTACTTTTAGTTAAATCTGCGCTAACAGATGGTGTATTAAACGTAAAAAATACTGTTTTATTTTTTATAAACACACATTATCTTAACCCGCGCCTGACCGGGGTCTCAGCCGAACGCCATTGACCGGGGAGGGGAAAATATTGTCCCCCTCGTTATCTCCGGAACCAATGATCGCAGCGAGAGACACACAAGGCGGCGTTCAAAAGCTCTCTTTGAAACTAATCTAAACTATTCTCAACATTTTGTAATTGAGGTCACATATATCAGGTAAAGATCAAAATCTATACGAAAGTCAAAATCTATACATTTAAGCTTATGGACCATATTTTCCGTCAAGCAACTTTGACTGCAATACTGATCATCCAAAGTGCTCCCAAAGGTGTAATATACATTCAGGCATGAGCTTAAATGATATTTTTGGCAAAGGTCAAAGTCAAGGTAAGGTCACAAAAGGTCACTATCCGCAAACATATTTCGAAAGTTATGCGACACATGTTTGATGAGCTGTTTTATACGTGGAATACTATAGTGATAATTATGTTACCATCTGAACTCATTTAAAGGGACACTGTCCACTCAAAGTAAAATTTGATATGTTAAAAAACAGCCGAATTTGATAAGCACCATGAAGTCCGTTTTTTTATTTATTCGGGCCACGTCGCCCGAACATATCGCCGTTCAAGTTCAGTTTTCTTCCAGCCAGGATTGAGGTCGACGAGTCCGCCACCACTACTTTACCAAAATGATAGCATAGAAGGAAAGTTAATGTAAAGAAGCGAAAGTAATGTAAGAAGGGTTGTGTGGTGTTTTACGAAAGATTTTGAATTCTCTCAGCATTGATAAGTTTTTCCCCCACCGAGGTTTTTCTTATGATTGGTCCTCCGATTCCGGAGATACCAAATGGAAAAGAGTCTGTTCAGCGTTTCCATGGCAAACGACTAAAATGCGGCAGCTGCGTAGATTCAGTTAACAGGACCACAAAGTATAAAGCGCATCGGCGTCTCATAATTAGGACAATAGCGTCTAGCTGACGGTCTGGTCAGTTCAAGTTTGATATCGCCTTCTCTGTGATTACAGTTAACTTAGACAAACGGCTTTCCATGTTACGTAGTTGTGTGTATAAATCGTAAACAGTTTTTAGATTCTTAAAAGTAATGAAATTAATGATTGTTTTTTGTTATTTGCGCTTTTTGGATAAAAGTTTAATGGAAATTAAAAAATCATAAGTGGTCCTTAGATCTTGTATAAGCCTATTTTTGCGATATCATCCGGAAGAGGCAGTGTCCCTTTAAGTGAAGTTAGTGTCAACCTCAGGTCAACAGGCCACATACCTACAGTTAAAGCTTTATATTGATAAATCTTAACAGAAAATATTTTTGTTTCTACGTCAGTATTATCTCATAAATACAATGCTGACATGTATTTGTATTTATCTTGTCAAAAAACACCAAAAAACGCAATTCGGGATATAATCATATTAACGTTTTTTTTCCGAACATGTTTAAAATGTTTGATTTTGTAATCATTTCCCATACAAATTCGTTCTTTGACTTTATGTGGTAAAAAAATGCAAAAATTCGAGATGGCAGTTTTGTAAACCTTGACATTTTCATCTTTTGGCGTTTTTGGCTTGCAGTTCAGTCAAAACATGATCTCTGTACGGCCTGCTTAAGTTAAGCTGATTTTATCGTCGAACTCGTGTGTAGTGACGTCACAAAATTTACTATACGTATCTTATAAATGTATTCATAACATTTCTTCATTTTTTAAAAGAATATGTAACATTGATTTTGTAAAATGTCCTAAAAGTTTCCCGTCACCGGTGTCGATTTGTATACTATGGGGCGGGGGGCGGGCCCCAGTGTCAGAAAAGCGGCCCGTTTCTCCGTTATTCTGAACTTGGAAGTTTTGTTACGTGAAAACTTTGACTGTGAGAAAGTTTTTTATTTTAGTCTGTGGGTGCAAATGGCTGACGAGCTAAAAACAATGGCAGAAGATAGACAAAAATGAGCATACATTATTATTTGTACAGACTGTATGCTTCCCTCCTATGGTGATGGCAGCCTGAAAAATAATAATGTATGTTCATTTTTGTCTATCCTCTCCAGCCATTTTTGTTCTTCTGCCCTGAAATTTGTTCCACCGCTGGTGAAAAATTTGTTCCGCAAACTTAGATCGTGGAACCACTTTTCTGACCCTGGCGGGCCCCCCAGTGGTTTCAAATTTTAACATTGGGCCTATGGCGTTGTATGGTAAGAATGGAGTTAAAATCTATGAAGTTAGCATTAGGGCCCCTGAATCATTTACATAAATTGACACCACTGTTTCACGTTGATAGCGTTATTGTGTTTTGAGCTACCGTGAAAACTCGTTGGGGGTAATACTTCCCCTTGGTCAAGCGCGGGTTAATGTGTAGGAGGACAGTTTAATGTTGGGAAATGAGAGACACATAAATACCTACACACGTAGATGTTGTCAAGCGATCTGTAAAATATACTTCTTATATAGTATTATATGTTGATATGTCAAATATACATAACGTTTCAAATTAATAAAATGTACAAGGAAAAAAATCGGTATGGACGAACAAACAGACAGACATACTTTTGTAAATAGTAAGCTAGATTTTGACATGTGCAAGGCATATTTGGAGCTAAAATTGTTCATTCTGGCCTATATTTGTGACCTACACACACATATACAAATTACACACAAACACACACACACACACACACACACATACACACACACACACACACACACACACACACACCGACACACCGACACACCGATACACCGACACACCGACACACCGACACACACACACGCACACGTACACGCACACGCTGCACCACCCGTCCTAAAGAAGACTTATAATGGCTAAACGACACTACCGACGCTCATACGATCATCTACTAGTTGATTCACCTCCAGTGTTTTGTTCTGCAGTTCTGCCGTTCTTTTGAGGTATGTATGCACCAGCGGACCCGTTGTGTCATGTGTCGGTTTTCCAGGAGGTTTGTTGTTTCTCGTCGACAGGTGGCTGGCTACCTGCCGCTGACAAACCTGGTGTTGGAGTCGCGGCCGTGCGAGAAAAGGAACAGAACCAGATACGTCCGTCCTGTATACTATCAGAGAAGAGGATCTGCCATTGACACAGTCTCGGCCGTCCGTGGAAATGCTGATAGTGCCTTGCCTGTCATGGCATTTGCAGCATCATCAAGGGGATCGATAGGTGCACCTGAGTCAGCAACCAGAGTGGCCAGACCTGTGGCAGGAGCGGCGCCGGTGGAGACGGCGGTGCGCTCCCTGTTCCCGGAGACGTTCCTGTTTGATCTGCAGGCGCTCGGGTGAGTTGGCCGCCAAGCGCCCTGGAGACCGGCTCAGCTGAGTGTGTCACTTTCCCAGTCGTCGGCAGGTTTTCTGAGACCCCGTTCGGAAGTGAGATGAATGAGGTTCGACATCGGCCAGACTTCGACTCACTTTAGCGTTCCTGGTACTAGGTTACGCTAAAGTGGTACTAGGTTCTCGGGGTTCGCTGTTTCCAACAAGATCAGTGGCATGTTGTGCCACTTCGTTCAACACCAGCATTCCAATTTATCTGCCAGTAAGTAGATAGGCACTATAGTTCCACTGCCCGAGTTTTTTTGTAATGTGTATTACTGAGAGAAGTCCATAAGGCCAGAAGTCGCCCTCAGAAGACAGCAGGTTACCATCAGAAGACAACAGGTCACCTTCGGAAGACAGGGTCGTTATAAGAGAACCACAGATCACTATCCTCAGGAGTGGCATGGATCCAGCACATCCTCAAGAGTGACCTGGATCCAGCACATCCTCAGGAGTGACATGGATCCAGCACATCCTCAAGAGTGACCTGGATCCAGCACATCCTCAGGAGTGAC
>VOPJ01009156.1:0-43684 GCA_014673585.1 Semibalanus balanoides
ACGTCCATTAATGAGGTTCAATCAGGTGTCCGGCGCATGATCAGGTGCTTCACAGGAACGGAGGTCACATGCACTGGGAAGGCGTTGCTGGGAACTGAAAGCGACGCCAGCATTCGTTCTATGACTAGATTAGTGCTTGACTCAGTGGACCGTAAAGACGCTTTGAGCGAGGCCATCTGATATCCCCTCACGCCGACAGAATATTCAAATGAGAAGACGGGATCATTCCTACTATAGTTGTAAGCTCATCTGTTTTTGTTTTCGTTACGCATTCTCAGCGCATCTGTTCAATGTTCCATGCAATATGCATACATTTACATGTTGATTGTTTTTGGCATTTATATTGCATATTCGATCAGCGTGACACGCACTCATGAATAGCACTTATGCTGCTTGGCTGTATCCTGCATTGCTACGAAATATGTTGATTTTCTTCAATTGCAGGCAGGGGCGTAGCTTCTCCAGAAAAGTTAAGGGGGGGGCTGAGCTGGGAAAAATTGCCTTAAAGTACCATCACAATCCAACAAAATAGCACTATTTCTCCCGGATTTTATCCACTTCTCGTCCAAGTTGGGGGGGGGGGGCTGAAGGCAAGTGGGAGGGAGCTGAAGCCCCCCCCAACTGAATACGAAACTACACCCCTGATTACCAGTCATGCCCAAAGTTCACGTGCTATAGTAGTTAGTACCTACGCTACGCGTACACTTGGACTTGTCCCTTCTTATTTTAAGACCGTGGTGAAGAGACGGAAAGTATGGCTACAGTGCCTATTGTTGAACATGTGTTGAAATGAAAATGCCACTGCACATTCACCCTCCCTTCTTTACTGAGCCCTAATGCTCATTCAGCCATTTGTCAGAAACTGCAAATGCATACAGAACAGCTGGCAATTATGGCAACAAAGGCCTTAATCATATCTATTCATAAACGTTGAGGTGAAAATAATAGCAATAATTTCATCTGAATGTGTCCGGCTGGGTAGTTAAGTATGTTTACCGTCGCTAGAGACAAGGTCGATTGTTTTATGCTGAGCGGGAATGTAGTCAAGACTTCACCTAATCAAACGAGAAATAAAACATCGGGGCCGACTCGTCAGGCGCTAAGCCTGATTGCTGCATCGCGTGCTATTTTCTAATCGCTCGGGGATTGTTTTTCTCCTGAAGGATCAAATCTGTCCGTCGGAATTCTGCTTCCAGAGTCTTATTCTGTTGTTGATTCTCCTATTCCTGTCTTGCATTCGAGTCTACTGTAAACAGTTCGGGAAACACCCGTGTCCTTAAGGCTTCCATAACTATAAGATTTTTTTTTATCAGATCCATAGATGTAGATTCTGTAAAAATAATTTGTGAAAAGATGGTCTGAGTCTTCAACAACAGCAGTGGCCAGCGCTGCCTATGGACTGGTGGGTTGATCTGATCACGTTCGCGCGTCAGTAGCAAATCCGACAGGCGGCTACACTGGGTTTGTGGCGAGAGACGGCCAATGGCCATGTTGAAAGGGAAAACTCGCTGACCGGCTAGAGCTGGTGATGAAAGCTGTCAAACACTCGATATTGCAGATTTGTTGTGCGACACCAATACCAGACAGCTATCGTATCTTCCAGTCACATTATGATAACACCTGTCCGACCATCGCTGACATGGACAACGCCTAAAGCTTAGGTACAGCAGTCATCCGAATAATGCTGTAAAATATCTGTGTAATGTCGGCTTCTGAGATGCCACTGTTTTGGCCGGATGGCCACTGCAGTGCGATTTCAGGCATGTTAGCATGGGTATTGCATCTACGCAGGGATCCGCGCTGTGATATGGGTCATTGCCACTGGGATATCTTAGTTTATACAAAGACTATCCAAAATGAAATGACATGAAGCCTGGGTGACTTTTCCCCGTGTTGTGTACCTATACTATTATCTTGTTGCCAGTGGTAAAATTACCACTGGCATACAGAACAGCTGGCAATTATGGCAACAAAGGCTTTAATCATATATATTCATAAACGTTGAGGTGAAAATAATAGCAATAATTTCATCAGAAACGGTGGGCTATAAATATAATAATTGTATTATATTTATAGCCCACCGTTTCTCATTGCCCTATCAGGCTCTCGGATGACATTCTAGTTCAATGTGATGCAAAACTAATCCTATGCCGTATTTCAAATGTGATATTTATCATTTAATCCCTCTGTTGCAGATTTGAAGGTCGCGAGAAACGTGTCGTGATCTAAAAAGCTGGCAACCCTCGTCATCTGAAAAGGTGAGTGCCGTGCTGGTGAAGCCCTGGTGAAGCCCTGGTGAAGTTCATTTGTTCTCCGCCGCTGGGTTGATCCGATGGTTATTCTCGACTGAGATGTGTTGGGACTTGGGATAATTCCAGACCAGAACTGGCATAGAGTGCATGCCAGGCGCACGCCGCATACGTAGTCCCTGCGGGTGGCCAGAATTGCGCTTAACTTGTGGGGGGGGGGGTAGATTCTGCCCCCCGTCCCTCCCACTCCCAGAGATCTCGATAAGCGGGACAATATCTCTGAGCGGCTATCTGACTGAAGCTCCTCTCTGAGCGGCTCTTGGACGATGCTAATCGGATCTGACAGCGGCATGCAGGCGCCTCTGTCGATCTGACAGCGGCATGCAGGCACCTCTGTCGATCTGATGTCACTGATCTGATCTGATCTGATGTCGATCTGATGTCCAATTCACATTCTGAGGAGCAAATCGCGCCTAGCGGGATGTCGGTAGCTTCGTGACAGCGCGTGGGCACTAATTGGGACCCGCTATCCGTCACCGCACGTCGCCGACTCGGGGAGATGTGGCCGACATCGGACTTAAGGAGTGCTGGGACCGACCTGCTGACGGTGTAGTCGTCAGATGGGAAGATTAGGCTGTACAACGGTCTGGAGATGACATTGGTCTCGGTTTGCCTTTGAAGACCGCCAGCTGCAGTCGAGTATAGTGGGTAAGAATGTGCGGGGCTATGTAAGCCGTTTTTCTTCTCCTGGGGTTTTATCCCAGATTCACTAACAAAGAACAAGCTGTCTAGAAGCCGTCTGGATGGTCGTGAGAAAACCTCGGTCTGCGTTTCAAAGTCAATGGCAATCTTGTCGCAGCTGTAGAATAGCGGACCGCAGTGTAGGTCGGGTGTGACCGGATTCAAATGCCATGCTTTGGGGGGGGGGGGCTGGGTTAAATTATGCTGTTTTGCGGTCATCACTCCCTCGTTGTCGCGGCGTTTTTTTTTTGTCGTAGTTGTGTTCTGTGGTTCTACGAGATGTGTTTTGCAGCACGGTATCGTGTAAAACATCGGAATCTGTTCCGTGCTGGACCAGATTAGTCGATTGAATCTTGGTTCCATACCCGCTCTTCTCTTATCCATTGGATTGCTATCGGTTGATAGTTAAGTTTCGCTGAAACACTGCAAATATTGTATTGGAATGATTAAAGAAACTTTGGCGGTGTTTAGCTAGTGCTTATCCGAGATAATACAATTTAACATTATTCATTATATTTTCATATTAGCCGTTTTCACGATGGATTATTTTGCGCGCAGTGTTTTATAACATTTTACAATGTTTTAAAATAATCGTTTTTACGATGACTATTTTGCACGAAATGTTTTAAAACATTGTAAAATGTTTTAAAATGTTTAAGCATGCAAGTTTTAGTATATTATATATTCAAAGAAATAAATTACTGGCTTAGGCGATATTATCATTATTCAAGAGTTATGGAAACATATAATGAGCTCATTACATGATTATGATACAAAATTGGCCGTTTCTAAAGAACATATACGTCTAGAGTCCATTCGTTCAGTTAAGCATACCGCCATACTAGTTACTCAATCTGGCAGCGTCATGGATCACAGGTCTGTGTTCGCATGGCGCAATGATGCGCTAGAAACGATTCGCTGGCCATTGCTGGGCGAGTCCATTATGAGTCAAAGGGGGGTCATTTTTTAGCGACCGATAGCGTGCCCGTGATATTAATGTTTCGGAATCTTCTGAGAAGTTTCAGTAGGTGAAGATCACAACCACAACTAACCTATGCATAATTATCTTGCTAATTACCACCAAACCGCAATTTTGTAACATACTATATTCTTACCGACATATTACAAATTTCTGAGAGACATTTCAAGACAAAAATCGTTTGCAAAAGTTGTGTAGTTACGGAATAAATAAGTATACTAAAACTTGCATACTAAAACATTTTAAAACACTTTAAATATTGTAAAACATTTCGCGCAATATAGTCCATCGTGAAAACGGCTAATGTTTTAGTAGTATCCGTTTTCACGATGGACTTATTTGCGAAAAAAATGTTTTAACCCTCGTGCTACGGGACCGTAGGGTGAGGGTTAAGACATTTCTCGCAAATTAGTCTATCGTGAAAACGGCTACTACTAAAACATTTGAAGACATTTTAAAATGTTTAAAACATTTTGCGCAAAATAATCCATCGTGAGAACGGCTATTTATTTATTTGTTTAATGATACAAAACAAAGCTGTGTTTTGAGGCTTATTTGTATGCTGAATAAAAACAAAGTAAATCAAATATAATGTCAGATACTAATTCATATATTTTATTAGAGTGACCCGTTTAGCATCATTTGTGTCGTATCCTCGATTTCTGGGCATCAGTCAACGGAGAAAAACGTTCTGAGTAAGATGGAACCAAATTTGACCACAATTTCGAAAAAAATTAACGGCGCGCCGTGGCACCAAAGTTTTGCCCTATTTATCCGCTACAAGGCGACAGGTGATATTGATCGCGCTATATGTCACACTGTGTGGAGACTGATCGGTGACATCTACGCATATGAAGTTTATCTTCAATAGATTCAATGACATTATCTTATGTAAAGTTAAATACTGTTAACTTGTCATCTCTCTTACAATGTATTTGCATGTATGATACCTTGGTGTTACGCAACCATTCTTTATTTAAATTGTATTAATTGTGATTAAGTCCTACCATGTGGTCTAGGGGTATGATGTCCGGCTCATAACTCAGTAGCAGAGAGTTCGAGGCTGGGGGGATGACAGTTGTTTGGCCCGCTTAGGTATATTAAGACAGCTGGCAACTGGCGGGAGAGGGCTGATCTATACCCCGGAAGGACCGTGTCGTGAAAGTTTACCGTGTTCTATCTGCGACACGGTAGACTGCCGGTCCAAATGAATTACTGCTGAACCGGGCACGGGCTTGTGTGGATGGGTGATGGGCCAGAAGTGTTTTTACGCAACAAGCTCGGCTTGGCGGCATCGCGGACCTGGAGCCACCAACTCGAACCATTCGTACTTAAAGCAAATATAAAACACCGTAAAAATATAATTATAATGTTTTCGTTCCTGAAGTTAAGAGACAACATTTAGTCAGTGTCTGATTACAAAATAAATTAAACATCTTGTATCGACATGTTTTTAAATTGAATCTCAGTAATGATAACTCCGTCTGCACTTAATGTAGGGCAGTGGTTCCCAAACGGTGGGTCATGACCCCATTTGGGGTAACGGAGCCATTCTGCGGGGGTAACGAAGGCCTGTGAAGTTGAATTATAATTAATGTTACGCTAAGACTGCTTTGATGCAGCCCTCGGCTAACACAAAAGCTTTTCTGTGCGACTTGTCGGTAACGAAGCCCAGAATTGAGAAATATATGAAGAAAAGGGAATAAATGGGTACATGTGCGCCAGGAACGTAGCTAGTCCGCCCCTGTAGCTCAGTGGGAGAGCGCTGGACTTCTGACCTATCCCGGTACTGGCAGCCGGGTTCGATCGTTCGCACTCGCTATTTGCTTCTGACTGATGGCCTTGCGTCGTGCAGCGGTACGCACTCAAGCCAGTACGTCAGTGAGCGGGCACCTGTCCAGCGTAGTCGGACACGTAAAACTTCGTCTCTAAATTATTGCCGCCAACAGGAATTGTGCGATCGGTTGTTTGATCAGGACCAGCGCAAACAAGCTTGCTTACGCGGTCCTGACTCGAAAGCCATTCCATACAAAACATTCGACTAAAAAAAAAAAAAAATCTAGCCAAGAGGGCCACGGGGCCATGACACACCCCCTGAGCAAACTAATTTCACACTAATATAATTAAATGCTCTGACACCGACCCTACCGCCTCCCCCGTTCAGCAACACAATAGCTGCATTTTTCCCCCGATTTGCCCCCCTCCCCCTGATAAAAACCATTGCTACGTGCCTGATGTGCGCTCTCAGTCTTTGTTTTTATTGCGAGTTGTGACGCTCCAACGGAAGTGTGTAAACAGGTGCAACCAACGCATTGAAAAGCAACGCTATTTTGTATAAATCGGTATAAATTTTGAAAGATGGGGTAATGGCCTCTTCTGACTGCTGAAAAGGGGTAATTGCGTCGGGAGGGCTGGGAACCACTGATGTAGGGTAACCCACAGATAGATAATGCTGTAAATTTATCTTAAAATGAATCGTTGCAACGTATACTCCTTATAATAATTAAGGCTAATTATTAATTATTACTCTTTATAATAATTAAGGCCAAAATTTATATAGTCATTAAATTATATAGCCGTATATTTATATAACCATATATTTAAATAGCAATATATTTATATAGCCCAATATTTGTATAGCCATATATCTATAAAGCCATATATTTCTGACTTGTGGGAAAGTGGCGGCTGACAGGTCCCAGACCACACAGCCTAAACTTGAACAAATCGTCTCAGCCGCTCCTGAGATATAAAATAAGAGTGTGCACGTGCGCACTGCAGAGCCACCCAATCCCTTAACTTGTGAAAGCGGCGGCTGAGAGTCCCTAACCACTCACCAAAATTCGATCACAATCGTTCAGCCGTTCTGAGATGTAGATAGGGTGCGCACTCGACATGCAAAGCATCTCATCCCTGACTGTTGAAAAGCGAGTCGATTTGTCCCGAACCACACACTAAATTAAACACAAGTCAGCCGTCTCAAAAATATAAAGGGTGTGCACGTGCGCCGTGCGGCCAACCCCAACCCTACATTATGAAAGGCGCGGCCGAAGGTACCTTACCACTCACAAGTCAACACAAATCGTTCAGCCGTTCCGGAATATAGAATAGGGGTGTGCACTGCGCCACTGTGCAGAGGCACCCTTACTGCTGACTTGTGGAAAACCGGTGCTGAGGGTCCCTAACCACACCACCTAATGAACCACAATCGTTCCACCGTTCCTGAATATAGAATAGGTGTGCACGTGCAGAAAGCAACCCACCCCTGACTTATACGCCAGCCAAATCTGTTCCTATATCGAACAGTGCTTTTACATGTTCGCTCTATCTCTCTATCTCTATGCTATCCCCGATCCTCGCCGCGTTTCGCTATGTCTAAATTGACCGTTTACCATGTTAAACCAATGGCAACCAACTAGTGCGCGTTGCTTCGGCCGACCCCCTTGTCGAGTCCGCACCAAGTCGATACGATGGTGCGCCCCTTCAGCGACCTGTGCCAGTTTTCGTGCCACCCAAATCAAGCCGTTTTTCTAAAGCTATTTGTCGTATGTGGATGACAGAGCATGGAGACTTGCGTATTAATAAAGTATAAAGAGGTTCCGTGCTACTCTTAGGCTGTTGCACCAGTTGCTGTAACGTCAACGGCACACATGCACCGCTGCTGCTACCCAAGACATGCTTCAATCAAGCGGAGGGAAACTATTCTGATCTTGACCATCAAAACACGGGCGAAATACCTGTCTCATTCTACCATTTCGTGACCCATCATTGCTCCTTAGTCTCGGATATGAGTGTACAGCACTCGCTTGACGTGCATTCTTCCCAGTAAACACTCGGGTCGTTACGTTACCGTCACATTTTGAAAAAACACAATCGGATATCCTAAACACGCTAGCTGTCAGTTCTTAGAAAGAAAATCAACTTCGTTCAAAAAGCTGTCTCTTTTCAGCTGGAGCGTGTTACTGGGACAATATTTGCCACCATTATGAACCGCGCCACTATACCCCGTCAACCTTGGCTTTCAAAACTTGAGACATCTATCTAATACAACTCTACAGCACACATATCTGAAATATCATCGCTCCCTGATGTATTGTTTGCCAGATTCCATAGGTATCCCTTCTGTAAGGTCTGGAATGGTGAAAAATGCAGCACTTCGCTTGCACTGCAATTCACCCGGTACCACCTGTAACCGTGTCCGCTACCCGTCATATTTGAGATATACGCAATCGGTGCTCTCAGAATCGACGTTTATCACGTCTCTAACACAAACGGTACTCTCTGCCTCAAAAATTAGGCGTATCTTCTCAGGCGGAGGTGTGACTGTCCAAACCATTGGGGCGGTCATGCAGGCGCAGCTGTGCCCTTTACCCTGTCTTTCATAGTCAGGGAAGATTAATTCGTATGTGGACAGTTCATACGTCTGACATGAATCGACTGCATTTCGATTTACTACCGTACATGACGCAATCATTGTTGACTGGTCTGGTAAGTGATAGAGTGCGGCACGGCTGCCACGTCGATGCACCCAGGTACACTCGGTTCCCGCAAATATACCGGTCGATCGAACTCAGCACAAACTTCATTTCCCCAGAAACCACCCTCATCTCAGCTCTAACACGATTTGCCTAATTCGGCCCAGTTTCCCCAGACTATTAGGGATATATTTTTATTGATCCAGGTGGGTGCACTGGTGTCGATTTGTATACTTTTGGGGGGCCCGGTCCCCAGGCTTGTAACGACTCACATTTTTTAGTCGACTCAAGTCTGACTCAACAGCCGAAGAACTGACTCGACTCTTGACTCACGTTCTGTTTCCAACAAATTGAATCGACTCGACTCTTGACTCAAGTCCCGCTTTAAAAAATTGTGTCGATTCAACTCATGACTTGGTCAAGTTTAACAATTTGATTCGATTTAACTCAAAAATACATTTGAGTCGACTCAATTTGACTCATTACAAGTTACATTTTACTTGATGTTGACTGTGGGGGGAGGTGTCAGAAAAATCGCATTCTATCTAGTGTAAATTGGTTTGCTCAGGTGAACGGGCGTGGCCTTATTACCCCCTTCGCTATGCCCTTGACGTTGCATTTGACTCACATTTGTTTGAGTCGACTAAAGTCTTACTCACAACCGAAAAACTGACTCAACTCTTGACTCAAGTTCTGTTTCAAAGATATTTAATCAACTCGACTCTTGATTCAAGTCCCACTTTTAAAAATTGAGTCGACTCAACTCATGACTCATCCAAAAATGTGTGACTCATGAGTCGATTCATGACTCAACTCTGAGTCGGTTACAAGTCTGCCGCCCCCCCCCCCATAATTTCAGATTTTAACATTAAGCCTATGGCGTCGCATGGTAAGAATGAAATTATAATCCATAAAGCTAGCATTGGGCCCCCCCCAATCATTTTCAGAAATTGACACCCCTGGGTAGGTGGATTGGGGTTTTACCTATAAAGCGAAGGAATCTTGGTTGTACCTATCAGCTCGATCGATATTGATCTATTGCAAATTTTGCTGTTTATGATATTGCAGAAGGCTGTCATCTGTGACTGTTGGTTGCAATATGGCCAGCTCCCCTATGGTTGACGCCACGATGTTTCTGTTCCAGCTGTTATTACTGACTCGGTCTCTGTTGTTTGTGTGGTCAACATGCAGCGCGTCATATACGCCCAATGCATCACCTGCACTACTGCAGCTGCCATGCTCACTGCTCAGTTATGTTGGCTCGTCCATAAATCATAGGGATATTATAGGACATGACCTGTCCGCCTCAGGACGTACATCACCATCAGGACGTCCATCACCATCGGTCACTAGACCTGACACGCTGCAGGCACAAATCAAGGGCTTACAGTCTAACAGTCGTCTCGTGCGGCCGGCCGCCTGTGACGACGGTGATGCGCGATTGTTGAATCTATAGCTGGGAGACGGTACGATGTTTTCTCTGGTCTGTCTTCGGTTTAAGCCATGTCTCCCTCTTCCGCGGCCAGCTCTAAATTCTGGACGGGATCTTGTGGTGTGATATCGAATGTGGCGTGACATCAAGTTCCTGCCCGATGATGATGCTGCATGCTTAGTAAATACCCTGCTGACTGTTCATTTGGAGTACAGTTCCGACAGCCGCTATAGCAGATAACACTGCAGTTATTGCCCGGGTGAAGACGCCATTGTCTGAGTGAATACGTCAAATATTACAGGATGGAAACGGGATAATATAGCCTGCAAGGGGTAACATATTTCAAAGTACTGTCGGATGTCATCACTTCATTTCAGAGGTTTAAGAATACTATAATCAGTATTGGCACCATATATACTAGATAGCATTGGACCATCTCCACCTAGTACCGTGTCCGTAGGCAGAGTGCGCCGTCAAATCTAGTGCAATTCCAATCAACTTCTGAAGTGTTGGCAGACAAAATTGAAGGCAGATCGACGTGCAGACACGTGACATCAAATTATTGGTGGTTGCACGGTTCTTCCATGAGATGAGCATTCCGCGGCCGTGGCGTGCGCAGCCGTCACCAGCAATCAGGGACCGTGAAACTGGCTAGGTAATGAGATCATTATGACCAGCTATTGAATTCCCTATTTTGAGTAAATTCGCAATAATTTTAATTATTCACACAGACAGCACTAGTAAAGGGTGGGTGGACGGTTGACCAATGTATGTCAAACTTTACATTAGCCGTTTTCACGATGGCTTATTTTGCGCGAAATGTTTTAAAACATTTTATAGTATGTATAAGGTTTTAGGTATACGTATACCATTTCCTAAGTACATAACTTTGCAAAACGATTTAGTCTGAGAGAGAGCTCTAAATATTTTGTTTATTATATTGGTAAGAAATATAGTAATGATTACAAAATTTGCGGTTGGTGAGGAATTAGCAAGAATAATATGCATAGGTTAATTGTAAATTGTGGTTAATGATTTCTTCACCTAACTGAAACTTATTCAGAAGACTCCGAAACATTTTAATTCGGCACGCTATTGAGACGCTACAACCGACCACTCACCCTTGATTCATAATGGAACTCAACCAGCAGCGAATCGTTTCTAGCGCATTATTGCGCCATGCGAAGGCAGACCTGTGATTCATGACGCTGCCAGATTGAATAACTAGGATGGCGGTATGCTTCACTGAACGAATGGACTCTAGACGCATATATTCTTTAGAAACGGACAATGTTCTATCAAAATCTTGTAATGAGCTTATTTCATGTTTCCATAACTCTTGAATAAAAATAATATCGCCTAAATCAGTAATTTATTTTTCTTGGAATATATCGTATACTAAAACTTTCAATACACCAAAACTTTTTAAAACATTTTAAAATGTTTTAAAACATTTCGCGCAAAATAACCCATCGTGAAAACGGCTATTATATCCGCCGGTAGCCAGCTGGAACATTCCATGACACGACAAACGATACCCCTGTGTAACAAACATTACACAGGGGTAACACCCTACATCACGGACTTTGATGCAACTTCGTTCATGGGGTAACTGGGGCCCAAAACACGTCTGTGCTAGTTTCAGTTCGCTCCGACCAACGGCTACGGTGATATAGCCTACGGCATTTTCACCAGGTCAGACAAACACAAATATATTTATTTTTTAACCAATTTGGGTTGTTTAAATTTAACCAGCAGATATACCATTCGACGTTGCTTGAACTAAACAACATTCTGGTATTTTTCATTATTATTTCGCATAACCCAAACTTGTTATTTCGCTTGACCACTCAAAAGTGATATAAATTTAAATTCCGAGAATGTTCTTCAGTTTAAGCAGAGTCGAATGGTATACAGGTTTGTAAAATTTAAGCAACCCAAATTGGTATAAACAAAAATTTCAAAATCTTTGAGTTTTATCTGACCTGGTAAAAATGTCGCAGGGTGCAGGCTATATCTCCATAGCCGTTGGTCAGAGCGGGCTGAAAATTGCACAGGCGTTTAAAGGCCCCCAATTACCCCCTGAACAGAGTTTCGTTAAAATATGAGATGTAGGATGTTAATTTGCCACTTATGTATGTCAATTTGTCCTGGAATGGCCCAACTGTGACCTATCAGCGCCATCAGCGGTGCTCCATACACAATACACATGCTCCTTGGCGGTGACCAGTGACCACAGCCGCTGTAAGATTTATCTGATGATATAGTGATGTCGACCGACAGGCGGTGAGCATGCGACCATGGTCATTGGTCAGCGATGTCCCATTCAATCGTCACAACTAGATGTGACCAACCACGCACAGGCCACGACATATCCCGGAGGACACGGTGCACTTCCCACACACCCACTGACCGGAGGACACGGAGGCACACACATAATCCCCGAGGACACGAGCACTATCCACACAACCACTGACCGAGAAGAACACGGAGGCCACGAACATCCCGGAGGACACGGCACTTCACCACACAACCCACCTGACCGGAGGACACGAGAGGCCCAGAACATTAACCCGGAGGACACGGCACTATCCACACACCCACTGAGACCGGAGACACAGACCACGACAATAAATGCCCGGAGGAAACACGGCACTTCCAAACACTACCCACTACCGAGAGGACACGGAGGCCACGACATATCCCGGAGGACATCGGAAGCACTTCCACACCACCCTACGACCGAGGACACGGAGGTCCATCGAACATAATCCCGGAGGACCAGACTCACCACCACACCCACTGACGGAGGACGGAGGCCACAGACATATCCAACGGAGGAACGGCACTTCCCACACACCCACTGACACGGAGGAACACGGAGGCACGACATATCCCACTGTGAGGACAACGTCCAAAAAATAACTTCCCACACCCAACTGACCGCGCTTTGCTCTGTGTGTTTTCTGCTGACATGCCCCCATCGAAAGCAAAGTTGTGTAGGCCTGTGTTGTCCGAGAATGATGAGCATGCTGAAACGCTGTGAGCTGCCCCGTTTAGGTGTCATGTGCAGACCAGTTGCGACTGATCCGACGATACTTGCAGCGTCTACGATGTGACGCCGCAGCTGTTTGTCGTTATCCGACCTCAGCCGCTGCTTGGCTGGGCATGCCGGCCACGTTGGAGACGCTGCTGAGTGTACCAGGAGGGATACGGACAGGCACGCTATGCATGTATGATTAGCCCCAAACTGGATAGACGCGTGACGCCTGAGTGAACCCTAATCCGTCACAAGGCTGTCCACAGCGTACGTGACCAATCTATGCCATCGAGTAAACATGTTGCGAATTCCTGTTATTGAATGCAGTCGAAAACAGAAGAGAAAGAGAGAGAAAAAAGAAAGAAAGAAAAAACATACCTGACCTTCTGTCAACAAGTTTGCGGCAAATGCTGCATTGGTCTAGATATAAACCCCATCATGCTTGAGCCAAATCAAGCTCCATGATAAAATATAAAGTTAGGTTAGAGGCTGTTTTTACATAATCTTAACCACATTGGTCCCCGCTCTGTCGTTTCCGCCCATTTATGCTTGAATTCGGTAATTCCAATAGTCACGCATACTTGTTTTTGTTGGCGTAAGATGATGACTGTTCATAAGAACGTTAGGACGTTGGTCCGTTTTTGTTTTATCTGTTTTTGTTCTATGTTTTATATCTGGTGACTATGATTCCCGTTCGCAGCGGTGACCGGCAGAATGCCAATGTGTCGTAGGTACCCGACGCAGTTCCATGGCTCACTTGCTGTCCCCATGTGGCCGAGTGCATACTGCGATATGCTCAGAGCAGAGCTCAGTGTCCTCCATGGATCTGGGCTGCAGACTGGAGTCTCAGCAAGTGAGCGGCGTAGCCGACCAACATGTCAAGGTCGCCTGACAACTGAAGCTGATAACAGCCGGGACCAGTCCTGGCTATCAGCCAGTCAGGATCAGTCACAGTCACAGTCACGGCCACATGTGCCACGCTGACACGATCAGCGGTGCTGTACCGGTCCTTCCCAGTTAAAATATTCAGGCCAATTGTATTCTCCCTGTCATAGCGACACTCAACGGGTGAGGGCAGGGCACCCTGACAGACAAATATACGGACCGATACCTCCGGCGACAGCTCATCTATTCTAACATCCTAGGGTGCTGACGGTTTAATGACGACCGTCCCGCCCCGGCACTGAAGGCGTCCTGCCGCCTCCTGTCCAAGTTTAGAACGGCACCCATCGCCTACCAGTGCCGCGCTGGTCGGCCCGTTATCCGCCGCCAACTGAGCCACCGGAGGCTCGGATCGGAGGTATGTGCTGAGCGATGACTGGAAGAAGTTCGCTCAGAGTGATCGGGGAAATGGACGGATTTAGTTCACCACCCACGGTCATGTCCCGCCTGCTACGCTCGTGGTGACGCCAAATATCCGTCCTCGACTCGGCAAGACTCTGGTAAGGGTAGACAAATTACCTGTAATGATCTCGGATGGATCAATTCCATCATTCCAGCTGTACAGGCTGGTGCAGGTGCTGAATGCCGATGATTCAGGCATTGTGACGCTATGCGGAGGCCGCATCTGGGCGATCCCTGACAGGTCAACCAACTGGCAACACGCGAGATGTATCGAAGTGTCTCGGATGAGACCTTTCGGCTGCCAGCCGGCTCAACGGGCTGCATGACGCGGGTAATTCAGCAGCCCATTCAGCGGCTGCTGAGCGGTTTTTGTGCGCGCTGTCAGCCGGCTGTGGGCCGTGCCGAGTCAGTCGGTACGGACCGGTCATTCAGCCGCTGCTGGTGGCTGTCTGGTGGCGACCTGCAGCCATTGATCACGCGGACGGCTGGAAAAAGCGGCACCCGTCTCGTGCGTCTCTCGGGCGTCTCCCAGGAGGCCGTCTCCTGCCTGCCTACTCAGCCGGGCGGCTGAGGAGGGCCATCGGCCGACTTCTCAGCTGCCCGCTGCCGTGTGAGCAGTCTGTCTGTAGTGTCTGTACAGTCTGTAGTGTGAGCTGCAGGGCGCCGCTCCGTCTCTCACAACGGAGTCGGCGCCCTCAGCTCGCACTTAACACATCAAGACCCGCTCCCTGAGCCAAGTCTACAGACCCGCCCGCCGGGACCGCATACAGGAAACCCGCTCCTATCCACACGGACACACGGCGTGAGCAGACCCGCGTCCCGGGACCGCTACAGACCCGCTTCCCCGGAGCCCGCTACAGACCGCTCCCCGAGCCACCCGCTACAGACCCGCCTCCCCGGGACCGGCATACAGACCCGCTCCCCGGGCCGGCTACAGACCCGCTCGCCCGGCACCGCACAGAACCCCGCACTCCCCGGCCCGCTAAGACCCGCTCCCACACCGGGCCCGCTACGAAGCCCCCACGGGCCAAGCTAGCAGGACCCGCACCGCCGAAGGCCCCGCTTACAGACCGCTCACCGGGCCCCGCTACAGACACCCGCTTCACCCGGCCCGAGACTACAGAACGCATACTCGAGGCTCGCTACGACGCCCAGCTCTCCCGGGCCGCGCTGGACAGACCCCTCCCCAGGGACCGCAACAGACCCGCTCCACACGGGCCCGCACCAACAGACCCGCTCACCCGGCCAGCATATACAGACCCGCTCCCCGGGCCCGCTACAGACCCGCTCCCCGGGCCGGCTACAGACCCGCTCCCCGGGCCGGCTACAGACCCGCTCCCCGGGCCGGCTACAGACGGACACATCGGCCCGGCGGAGTCGTACGTCGGAATGGTGCGCCTTTCAGCACCTCCAGTCAGCCATCGCGCCGTGAGAGGCTCTAATCGAGTGTCTGAGATTCACGAGTCGACAGGTGCCGGCCAGCTGACATGAGCTATTCAGGGTCGACAGTCGCCGACATGTCCCGGCCGGGTGAACTTTAATTAAGGCTGACGCAGACGAATCATTCGTCAGCGGGACGTGGTGAGAGGGACCGCGACAGATGCCAGACCCCTGACGAGGCACTATTCAGAGCTAGAGAAGTGACTCCGGTGAGAACGGCTGACCCTTGCCACGGAGAGAAGTCAGCATTGTGATGTCCATGTGTTGACGCTCTGCTCAGTAGTTTGATGTGGATGATTTAATCATGGTGGCTCTGTGGGTGACGCTGAGCTGCGTCTTCTCTGAAACTGATCGAGTAAAAACTGGAGCACGATCACAGCTCGGTGAACATTTGGGACAGTATGCTCGGCAGAACTGCTCTGGATGACGCTACTGAGTGCCTTGGCCAGACAACGATGTAGTTTTATGTAAATGATTGGGGTGCTCAAGACCGGAGACACTCTGGATGGGGCGCCGTCACTGGCCGGAAGGGCGCCGTCACTGGCCGGGGAAGCGTCCTCACTGGCCGGAGTGGTGCCGTCACTGGCTGGAGGAGCGCCGTCACTGATCGGAGGGTGTTAGCTTTGCATGGGCGCCTCGGGTCCAAAGGACCAGGTTATACCCTGAATGATTGTTTACTCGGTACGCCACTGTAGCCAGCTGATATGCCTGCTGCTTTAATGGAGTTCTCCAAGGTGATATGCCCGTACCTGCGCAAATTGGAATCGTAACCAGTTGCACGGCAACAATTTCAATGATGTGTGGTCTTGATTTACTGATGATAGCAAATATATGTATGCACGATACTGTCTGTTGATAGCTCGGTAAATCAGGTTATATGTGCTTATTGCATTCCAGTAAGCACGCCCGGTAACAAAGCCGTATTATGCTGCTGACCTTCGCCGTTTGGTCTGCTGTGGGCGGCCGCTGGTAGCTACTGTCGTCTACACCAAGATTCCAGGGGTGTGCTTTGAATTCATCTCTCTTCTTAAGCTTTTGCTGAAATCAAGCTAAGTGCTGCTCTCATGTAGCGAACATGCTTTCAATTCAGACATGATTGAAAACTAAATTCATCCATTGCCCCTTTGACTTGGTCTCAAGATCAATGACTTATCGCATTACGTGATTAATATTTATTTATTTGCGAATCTAAACAACATTCAACAGTGTTGGGTTTTAAGCTGTTGCATATCAAAACACGCTCACTATCTCATCTAACTATAACACCGACTTTGCATGTTTTCTGAAGTCTGAACTAGACTTTAGTCAGGCACCTTTTCACTGTCATAGGGAGTGCCTCCCACGTTTCTACCGCCCTTGGTGGAAACATCGCTTTCGTCACAGTCAGTCTGCACCGGGTTGTTTGTAGCAGTGGCGGATCCAGAAAATCTTCAAGGAGAGGGCATCAATTGCAGTGGTGCCCCTACCTACACCCAAATCTGAAAACTCGACGGATTTGGTCCACTATATTTTTAGGGTGCCCCTATTTCAGCAATTTTTTTTTTTTTTTAATTTGCAAAAATGTTAAGGACCCCTCAGGTCAGCAAGAGTGCCCCCCTCATGCCGGCCAGAGTGCCCCTGAAGCGGCTAGAGTGCCCTCAGGCGACAAGAGTGCCCCTCCATGGCGGCTACGAGTGTCCCTCAGGCGACAAGAGTACCCCTCCAGGCCGACAGAGGTGCCCCCTCAGGCGACAAGGCAGTGCCCTCTCAGGCAACAAGAGGTGCCCCCTCAGGCGGCCAGAGTGCCCCTCAGGCGGTCAGAGTGCCCTCAAGTTCGAGGCCAGGGGGCGCATGGCCCCATGCCCCTCCCCTCTGGATCCGCCACTGGTTTGTAGCCTGCCGTGTGATGTTGCTCGTGTTTGGCGAGTGCTGATGTCAGATCTGAGCTGTATATGCCATTCGGGGCCCTCTGGTCCATCGGGATGATGGAAGAGCTAGTACATTACATGCACATGCTGTCTCTGTACTTCACCAGCGTCTCAACATCCATTCATTTCATTTTTGGCGATATTCACTGGTGTGGTCCGATATTTATCATATATTCTAATTCACTTGCACCGCTTGCAATACTGTAGCTTCTGCCTTTGTTATAATCCTGCTTCTAATTTGACTGGCAATGTTGAAGCTTCTGCATTTGCTGTAATCCTGTTCCTGGTTTGACTGTGAAATGTGATTTTCTGTGCAGTAGGCACACAGTAATCCTGGTGTTATCCCGAAGTGACACGCAAAGCTCATGACTTGCGACCACACTTCCGCAGTGTATGGGAGGTCATTGTCTCCCTACATGTGATTCACTTATACTTTGTGGTAATCATACTGCCGACAAATTCCGTTTTCATGTCCTCGTATTTCATCAGCAACATCGGAGTCTGCCTGAACCGGTGTAGTCAGGTGCATTGGTAATGGCTATGACGAGTCAACATACGTACCACTTCCTGATAAGGTACCTTCTCTCCCGATTCACCTACACCAGAAGCATGATTTCAAAACATCATCCTTTGTGCATTATCGCATCTTACAATCGCTCGCTTCTGGTGACCTTGGCGTTGATTCACGTTAGAAAGTGATCTAGCAGTATCCTCAGTTAAGTCACCAATGCCACTAATTACACATATCCAACGATTACGTAACGTATCCGTTAATTGTAATGCCTCTCTCACGAGGATCTTTCGCCGCGCCGTGATGGAAACAAAGGTTGCCTGTCTCTGACTGTATCGGCTATCGGCAGCAGATCTTCTATCCGTGGGAACGGACCAGTCGCCGTCCCGGCTGCCTGCGGTCACAACTCACAGACACTGCTGCTGCACATCGTTAGCTCATACAGGGCGCACCTCCGCGGCCTGCTGGACCTGGGCACTGCAGACGGAACGAGATCGCATCTTACCGGCCCGCCGACATCGGCTGCTGTTCAGCAGACATTTCCGGCAACGAGTGTGTGGCTGGAGCGGACAATATAGGCGGGTGCCGCCTCCGCTGAAGGCCGCGCTAGGTAACGCGTAAAAATATGCGAGCGAGCAAAACAAAACAACAGCTCAACAGCTATCTGGGTTTTGGGAAAGGTATGTCAAAGCTCTTATTCCCTGAGAAATGTTAAGCGAGATATAGAACAGCTCGTCTTATGTTCAGACCGTTTGCTGATGTTCAGACCTTGTGGCGTCGCCACTGGTGGGGCCGGGTCCCCAGGATCACTCGACCTCGTTCCGCTCCTCCCCAAGTTAGCGGGATTTTAACATAAGCCCATATGAGAGGGGCAAGACCTGGCTGCCCGTTCAACACCTGGCTGGCATCCACTCAAAATGTTTGCGGTGACGCCCCTGGACCCTGGCTGAAACGCAACATTGCAATTATGTATGAACCCTTAGAAATTTTGAGACTTTTTATAAATTTAGTCCGAATGTTTTGTATGGATGGATTTCCGAGGTCAGGACCCACGCTAAGCAGAGCTTGTTGCGCAGGCCTAACCCACCACCCGATCGTACAATTCCTGTTGGTCGGCAGAATTTAGACGAAAGTTTTACGTGCCCGACATACCTGGACACGGGCATTAACAAACTAAGCGAATTTATTTTTGTTCTGTGCAGCTTCAAGGCTGTTGGGGACTGGGGTGGTCTTGTCTTTCGGGGCAGTATATATCGACTGCTAACTTAAAAATTGATCCGCAAAAAAGTCGTCATTTCGATGGTCGGCATTTCGTTTCCATTGAATGAGGAAGCTTTTAGGTATATGCACATGCTCATCGCTTTGTTGCCTATATCGCGCGACCTTCTCGCTTATTTTTAAAAAATCCAAGTGATCATAAAGATTGGGTTGTCGATTTGGCATCACAAAAATACAAACTGATATCCCTTCTAACTCATCCACAGCACTTGCATTGCTTGCTTACATCTGCCACGTTCTACAACCCATGTCACATGCCCTGCGCCCCCCGCCGTTGGTTGTGGCCCTTGTCATCCGGTCGGGTAGATGGGACGTGGGGGGGGGGGCAGAAGCCTGCCTGGTTAGCCTCGCCAGGAAGCTCGCTTGACGTGGGATCAGCCAATCTTCATGGACCAGGGGCCGGCCCCCAGACGAGCTGCCCCCGGTGGACCTGGCCGCGCGTGTTCTGGTAGCGTCTCGCCGCAGGTCGGCTTGGAACTGATACGGTTCGATTCGGCCACAACGATTTCACTGCCCATTATATGCGAGCGCGAAGCGCTTCGCTCGTTTTACGTGAATAAATGGGAAAATTTGATTATGAGCGACCCGACCCGACCCTCGATCCGTGGGACGCCTTTTTGAGAAGCTCCATATCTTTGGACAGCCGTCCCGATAACAAGCGGATTTCTTTCTGAGTACCCCATCCACTACTATGTTTTTACCCAGTGCCGACTCATGTGAGTGACTACCACTGCGCGTGGCGCGGGCTGCGATGAGGGGTGTTGATAGGAGTTTTGGGTCGCAACAATCCGTAACGGCTGGGCGATTGTGCTCGCAATTCGGTTGTGTGGTTTGGAGACACCCCTGGGCAATGTTTGCAACAGGTCAATACTCTGGGTTACATTGGCACGTTGCGCACGTGCAGTGGTGCACCCTGTTCCGTCACGAATTACCTAAACTGTTGCAATACCGGACCTATTTTCGGCACCAAAAGTCGCAGACACAGGTCAAACACAGATGTGGGTAAGAAACGATCCGCCCGGCTATGCACTATGTGTTGATCAGCGGCGCGTGGACGGTGCAAAAGTACTGGCTATACAAGCGAAATGATGATTGCATGACGCTTTTACGATTTAAATCAGTGCTTGGCCACCTATGGGACGGGAACGATGAAACAACACCAATGTGTAGACCAATGTACCGTCTCTATTGCATGCAAAATTAGGTTTTTAATTTGCAGTATTTGCAGTTAAAATCCCGCCTGTAATATTCTTGCCGATTTGATAATATTTCCTTCATTACATCGTCGTAGTTCAAACCAAAGGGTGCTAAAACGAATAAATTAATGCAGCCGTAAAGCGTATCAATCTCTTATACCCACCACAAATGAATTTTGACTACAAACATGAAAGCTTATAATGCAAATTAAATTCGTTTGCAAAACTTATTTAGTTCAAGTATGATAGTTCGGATCTTTTTGCGACGGGCCAAAACAACACATACAGCGAAAATAATTCAAGCATGCTTTGCACAATGAACCTCCGTTGGGCGGGTGATAGATTGACGCGGATTTATTCGGGCTCGCTCGTCCTTCGCCGTTTAAGGCGTCTTACTGGTACACTCATGCTATGTCGCTAAATACAATCTGAATCTGAATGTTTGGCATAAGTGTTAATTGCCCGTTAGATCCGCCCGCTGGCGTTTGCGGAGCTTTACTAGCTTTGGACTTTTGCCCATCCCTGTGGATATCAATGTCGAAAAAGTATAAAATGTCCGCCTGCGCTTGTTTGGGTCATGGCCTCTGTGTATGTTTTTTTAACTACAGTTAAGTCGCTAGCTCCTCTGTCGCTAGTCCTTGGAATCTAATCTTGTTTGAAGAATCGACTCTTGCTAATTTTCTAACCTGGCTTTTGCATGCATTTTGAGTGCGGATTCTGGAGCCCGTATCTGGTCCCTCCAGACGTGGCCGCGAATTCTCCTCAGACGTGGCCGTATTCTAAGTGCTATAATACGAATATCGATTCTTCAGCGCCTCAGGCAGACTTGAAGGCCATCTGTCTAGATCGCCATGCCTAGTCGAACTCCCTGCTGGGTCGGTTGGCGGAGCAGACCGCGCTGCTGACCCATCTCACACCTCGCGGAGGAGATCGACCCGGAAAACATCGGCCACACAACGCCCTATACATCATCGCTGACGGTGACTGTTCTCAGTCATTAATTGGGGAAGCGTCTATTAATCGTCTGCTTGATGGCGTACCAATTTAGCTGGTCAAAGTCCCGTCAGCTATGCCCAGAACACAGCTGGGAAGCCCTCCGATCATACGACATGTGAACTCTCCGCCTCGGCCTCCCTTGTTCAGTTGGCACTGCAACTTCCTTAGCTATACGGAGTTATCGCCATGACAGGGACTCTCTGGTCACAGCGAGCCTGAGAGATGTTCACAGGCTCTGTGCCGGGGCGGACCGTCGCGTCCCTGGCCTTCAGCCTGGTCTCTGCTGCAGCGGTGACAATTTACACTGCATAGGCAGGACCGGACTGGAGCGCTGCAGCGCTGTCTCCCGGTCTGTGAAGGACGCCAGCCAGCGTGCAGACAGGAGTGGTACGACGGGCCGCCGGGGCCATGGCTGGGCATGTCGTCCACCAGCCCGTCCTCCGCGGGACGACTCCTTCCGGGTCCGGTGCAGCGATGCCGGCCATATCGTGTCATCCAGTGCGCTTTGATGTGACTCAGGGGCGCAGGCAAGGGGACAAAGGGGGCACGTGCCCCCCCATCGGGCCGACTTTTTTCACTAAAAAATTATCGGCGACGTCCCTTTTTGCGATTTTTGGGGGCCCTGCAAAATATAGTGGCCTAAATCCGGGGAGATTTTGATTTTCGCGTTATTTTTTCGGGGAGCCCTTTGCCGAGGGGGCCCCTGGGGATGTCGTGTCCCCCTTGTCGACGGCCTGGCTGCGCCCCTGTGTGACATTGACTGTGATCAGATGAACATGTTATCGGATCTGATGCGATGTATGGTATTCAATGCACGGTCCACCGGCAACCACTCTCGGGTGTAGTGTAGACAAACACTCCCAGTCCATGTCCGGCGGTTAAGAGCAGATGACCGTCAGTTGGTGAGGCCCGGAGCCGTGCTGTGCCTCAGTGGACCCGGCGCCGTGCTCAGTCCGGGACGTAGCCGGCCTCTGGCCGTGCTGTGCCTCAGTGGGCCCGGTGCCGTGCTCAGTCCCGGGACGTAGCCGGCCTCTGGCCGTGCTGTGCCTCAGTGGGCCCGGCACCGTGCTCAGTCCGGGACGTAGCCGGCCTCTGGCCGTGCCGTGCCTCAGTGGGCCCGGCACCGTGCTCAGTCCGTGCCGTGCTCAGTCCGGGACGTAGCCGGCCTCTGGCCGTGCTGTGCCTCAGTGGACGCGGTGCCGTGCTCAGTCCGGGACGTAGCCGGCCTCTGGCCGTGCCGCTATGCGGGTCCGTCTGCGGCTGCCTCCCCGCAGCGGTGCCGACTTCTGAGGCGCCGCGCCGCGACACGTCCAGCCGGCCTGCTCCGCAGTCTGACTGACCGCCCGACCGCGTGCCGTGCGACTCCGCTCCCGGACGTGCTGGTCGGGTTTGCCAGCCGCTGGTCAGATGCTGCGGTACTGGTGCTGGACGTGGGCCGGTCGTCCAGCTGCCGCCGGTGGTGAGCAGCTGTACAGAACTGATACCTATCAGCCTGTCTGCCTGATCAGAGATAACATCAGGGCGGATCGTGCATGGCTCCGGGCACCGAGCCTCGAGCGTCGCGGCCGTTACACGTCCGGCCGAGGGGCGCTCGCCGGCTAACCCGACTCATGACACGATTATGACGACGATGGGCGGAATTCATAACTCGACTATGACGGTGGGTACTGGGTAGTGAGGATTGCAGGGCCTTGTCGGCGGGCTTCAGGGCCGGTTTTTGGTGTCGCCCGCAGACACTTCCCTGCAACACCGCATGGCTAATCTTAGCGGGGCTCCGGACCCGTCAGAGGTCAACACCCCCACGACTTCCATCGACACCATCGCTGTGATCCGGTGTTCCCATTGTTGGCCGGGAAGAAGGACACCGATACGGCCATTTTAGGAAAGCTGCCGGACAGTAATACCAGCACGTCCGCGCCGCCGCCGCCGCCGCCGCTGGGGAGGCCACCCAGTCCTCCCGGAGACGCCCGGAGACGCTCGGAGACGCCCGGAGACGCTCGGAGACGCTCGGAGACGCTTGGAGACGCCCGGAGACACTCGGAGACGCTCGGAGACGCTCGGAGACGCTCGGAGACGCCCGGAGACGCCCGGAGACGCCCGGAGGTCAATGTGTGCGGGTGCGGCCACCACTGATCGGTATCTCGCCAGCTCCGCCGGCGAATGTGCGGCTAATTTGGACCAGATGTGCATCAGCATCCGTCTGTGTTTCGCCCAGAGTGGCAGCGGCTGCGTTCATGTGGCCGGCTGGAATTCATGGCGTCGTTTGTATTCAAATAATTCCGTAACGGCCCGTTCAATGCCAGTCAGCGTTTTGTATGTGTTTAGCGTTCGCTAATTACACGGCGCTCCGGATCGTTTAAACTGAGAATACTGCCGGCCGTGAGTTGTGGAATTTAAACGCGGAAGGCCGCCCGTTGTTTTCCGTGACCGATGAAGTGACTGATATGTTTTGTGCTGATTTTGCCTCTTGTGGCGACGTTGGCACGTTGGATGAATGTCAACTACGGCCTTCTTTGGCCACTGTTGCAGTGTGCTGCTCTTCTGAGAGTGTCTGCTGATAGCGATGGGTGGAGGAGTTTTTGCTGGCCTGGATCACCTATTCACGCCTGCGGTAGGTGAGGGAGATGATCTCACTGGCGGATCAGAGGTCAAGAGCGCCATGCTTTGGCGTTTCGTCACTCCGATATGCCGGCCGCCTTTTATAGCAGGCCCTGGGGGCGAACGGTGAGGTGTAGACGCATCAGTCACATTAGTGACGCGGGACGCCAGTCACTGTGAGATCTGTCAGTCGCAGTCTCATCACTTCCAGAAGTTAACTCCGAGCCTTATTTGTAGATTAATTGTCTTTCCTCAGCCGGATGATCTTCGGGCACTCATCAATCAATTAATTTGTTAATTTATTGTCCATCCTCAGACGAATCACAGCATATGAGAGCAGGTTTCGACCCCTGAACTCTGAACAAAATCTGGGATGGAAGCGGAAGTGAGCCCCAGTTCAGCCGGTCATTCTCTGGCTCGGTCGGGTTCTGTTCTTCTATAGCCTTCTATAGCCTTGGTTCTGCTGACCAGGGAATTTACCGATCCTTGTATCAGCTTTGCTTTGCAGAAAGACACGGCAAGGAGAGGTTGAATCTGAAGAACTGTCGTGCCAACTGGTCACTGCAGGCACCATGACCGGACCGTGTTTTCGGAATCAGCCGACAGACAGTGCCATAGTACACGCTGCTCTCCTCGGTCACATTACGCCCACATGCAAACCATCTCGTCTGTCTCGCACCCGTCGGCTCGCTGATGGCTGGGATGCGTTTTTGTTCTTCTCGTGGGTGAGGTGATTACGGTGCATTTTTCACGGTTTATCGCGCGATGAATCGTGCGATAGTCGCGATAGACGAATTGTTTAGGACGCGTTTTATCTGAATGCCTACTTAACAGTAAATAGTTCCATACTTAGTGCTAAGTGCTTAACCCGTCCGCTCCGCTGAATGATCTATGCATCATTGCATGCGACTAACATTTTTACGTTTTTTAATTTGCCATACTACCGAGGTAACCCCACCCGGCAAGGGATCGTGGTTGTGACGAAGCTTTTCAATTCGGTGCGAACGGCTACATTTTTTACGTTAACCGCCCTAATTGTGGTTAATGTGCACACCAGCGCCACCTATAACATATTCGCATAATGTACCTCATTGGCTGCGTGTAGTTGAAGCTCCGCTTATCAAGTAGCGGTATTATCGGTGATAAATTGTGTCCTGTTAATTTGTCTAAACACAGACATTATCCGAACTTGTAGGTGGACAGTTTGATGCTAGGAAATGTAGGGAACACATTAATACACCCATGTTGTTATCCGATCTGCAAAATGAATTTATTAGATACTATTCGTTGCTAATAGCCGTTTTCACGATGGTTTATTTTGCGCGAAATGTTTTAAAACATTTTAAAATGTTTTAAAATGTTTCAGTGGTAGGCCGTCCTTCACGATGGGCTAATTTGCGATAAGATTTAAACCTCGCCGTATGGACTGTAGGGTGCAGGGTTAAAACAATTGCTTCTCCAATTTAGTCATCGTGAAAGACGGCTACTACTAAAACATTTTAAAACATTTTAACATGTTTTAAAACATTTCGCGCAAAATAACCAATCGTGAAAACGGCTAATGTGTCGAAACTTCATAACATTTCGTATTTTGCAATGTATAAGGAAAACCTGGGTGTGGGTGAACAGACAGAAGGAATAATAAATGCATTATCAAGTCATCTAAAGTCCTTCTTTAATTAGTAAGTTAGATTGTCTGTGTGGTTTGCTTGGTGTATCGTAAGGTATGTTTTTGTCATACTTAAGCCAAGTAACATTTTTATTTTAAACTGAAGCAAGTTTTGAGAATAATCCATCTTATATATTTTTTTACCAAAGAAGCCGCCTAAGATTGACATTACTCTGACAAGGATCTTATGTAAATGCCACCTAATGCAACTCGGGTGACATTAGTATTTAGGAGAGTCTTTGACATAAACTTACCTTCTTTTAGAAACTCTGACATTTTCTTTTGTTTACTTACTCGTGTGACACGTTATTAATGTTACATGTAATTTGATATCACCATATCATTGAAAAGGTTAACCTTTTGCGAGATTAATGTAACGTTAATGCTTACTACTTCAAATATGCTGTGCTGTGCTCAACAGCAACATGTAACAGGTTCCAATGAAATTAAGGAATGCATTATCAAGTCAGCTAAATTCTGCCGGCCAACAGGAATTGGACGATCGGGTGGTGATGTCAGGACCAGCGCAGCAAGCTCTGCTTAGCTCGGGTCCTTACCTCGGAAATTCATCCATTCAAAACATTCGAACTAATTTTATACAAAATAACAATGAAACAAAACATCCTTATATAATATTGAGTATTTAGCAATATGGTATTATTTTTGAAACCTTATTAACAGGTGAGACTATCATTAACCTTGTCATCTCCTGCCATCAAACGATCTTAAACAGAGACCGATGTTATGGAGACAGAACAGAACGGAGTGAATAAAGATATCAAATCTCCTTTTGTTGTTCCGTTTGCATGGTCTTTACTCAGACTGTACCCAGTGCGTTTCATGTTCTCGGCCACTACTCCAGCTGTCGTTAGCCAGTCCAGTGTCAGTCACCCTCGGCCCTCTGTTGTCAGGCCATGATTTCGTGACCCGTGAACCGTTCGGCCGTTCGGACCGTGCATGTCAATGGCCCAATCAGCTGTCTGACTGCTGTCTGACGTATGTTTGTCTGCTGTCTGGCAGCTGCCAGACACAGCATGAAAAAGCTTGCATACCAACCAGTAAGACGGCTTAATTGGCGGAGGACGAGCGATTCCGTAAAAATCCGATAGCAAGGAAATTGGTCTGCTCTCATCTAAACTCCACTTCGCCAGTAATTTGGTATGAAACCAAACAACAAGTTTCAGCTTACTTAATCGGTCAGCGCACCCGTGGAAGTGGAGGTGCCTTCAGGATTGTGTTGCCATGACAACGGTCGCCGAGTCTGCGATGGTGGCGCCGCCTACGGCGCCCGGCCGCGAATCTAAGTCGCACGACACTCCTGACGCAGTACGTGTCACGCGCCATGCTGACCCCCACGTGAGACGAAACATGACATTAACATAATTGATTGAATGGGGCTATCAGATGGCGAGGACCGCTTGTCAATCAGATGCGGGATTCCAAAGATATGAGCTTCTGAAAAGCGTTACGGTCGGACGGGGCCGGGTGGGGTCGGCAACTTATATCATGGATGAGAAATACCCTGGATTGGCCACTCTCTGTCGGCGCCTTTGATGCAGGAGACCATGGCGGCCGTAGCGGTCACACCAGCGCGAAGCTTATCGTGCATACAGGAGAGCTCCTGCCAAACCACATAGCGAACACGTTTCCCTCGTTATCTTCGATGTAATAACCGCAGCGAGAAGCGCAATGCGGCAAGAGAAAGCTCTCCATGGAGACGCATCCGAATCATACGATAAATATTCATAAGTTGCATGTCAGGTCCCCACAAGCCAGGCAAATAAAAATACATTATTTTAAGTTGATGGGTCATACGTTTCCATTCTAAAGCCTTATATTGAAACTCTTTCACACAAATTTGCTCTTCAAAAGGCATTGATAAACAAATTACCTCAAGGTAATGGTTGTGAACAAATAGGTACTTATTATTTGTTGGAATCCCATATTTGAAATGGCATTACACATTTCCTATTATTAAAATAACAATGAATGTACAGCAACGTGCACGCCCCACCATAATGATCCTTACTTCAAGGATTCTTTTTTATATATACCAATTTTTATATGCGTTAAAAACATTCAACTTGTACTTTAGAGGGAAAAACATCTGAAGCACTTCCGCGTTTTCACGCTATTAACATAAACAAACCGTCTCTCCTGTATGTCGTTGTCGGTCAATTTGTCGCTGAGTGGCCAATCCAGGGTATTTCTCATCCATGCTTATATGTGAGAAAATCCCATATTCAGTGAGGACTCGCTCGCGCTTCGCGCTCGCACTTAACCACTGGGTAAATCGGGCACAACCACGTTTACGGATCAGCACCAGCAGGGCCCACAGCCTGGCCAGTTTGGTCGATTGGTCACTGACTGCGGCAGCCGGCAGGTACCCGCGAACTGGCTCACCACAGCACCCGGCCTCGATCCGCAGCGTTCTGGTGGCTCTGTTTAGCTAGTACAGTTTACTGAGCGGCACACCGTGCTCGGTGGTCGGATTCCAGCACGGAGCCGGAGAAATCGCCAGGCTGACCTCGCCGACCGACACTGGACCGCCGTGTTGTGGCCAAACTGAAATAACGGCTTTTAAAGAAGCAGGGTTGATTTCTTTGTCTCTCCCCCGACATTGTTACGCTCTATGGCCACTCTCATCAGTGTGAATTGTCGCGGTAGATAACAAACTGTTATACTTCACTACAATTTCCGAATATATCAGTTTGCCACGTCAAACCCACTGAAAATGACGGACTGTAAATGACTGACTAATCGTTGTCTGTTTGGTACCCCGGGCGTGTGGCCGTTTTTCGGAGGGCGGCATTCTTCAGATGCTGTGGCTGGAAGGAAGGCACATGACTTATGGCCAGTTCATCAACCCACAGCGAGCTGCGCGGCGCGCGCGTTCCGGCCATGATTCAAACGGTCACTTTGACTAGATGTGGTCACTGTGGCTAATCTGCTCCGTCTTGACCTGACTTGACCTGGCCTAATTTGACCTATCTTGACACGACCTGAGCCGTTCTGACGTGACTTCTTTAACGAATATTACGTCAGCGTCAGAGGAAACAACCTATTTCCAAATAAATTGCCCGCACAGCTTACATGACAGCCACCTGGCATCTCCGCAGCTAGGTTAGGTTAGGCTTATTGGGAAGCAAGACAAATGACCGTGCAATGATGCTGCTAATTTAAGCTGCAGCATGTAAGCCGACAATGAACTATTATACCCCGATGCAGCTGCGCGATAATGCCACCGTTTGTCATCAGGCAACGGTCGGCGGACCGACGACAGTCACCGACGACAGTCAGGCAACGGTCGGCGGACCGACGACAGTCAGGGCAACGGTCGGTGGACCGACGACAGTCAGGCAACGGTCGACGGACCGACGACAGTCAGGCAACGGTCGGCGGACCGACGACAGTCAGGCAACGGTCGGTGGACCGACGACAGTCGCCATAGTCCTCCATTGCCGAGTCGACGAGGGTTGGGTCTCGTGCACCCGTCCACGGTTAACCTCTGCAGTCGACACCTGCTAGGCACAGATCGTGACTGGACTAACCGTTGGTTACCAGATCACCTAAGGCTGGCGGGAACCAGATAATTCTGGCCAGTAGTTACCAGATCGCTGCGATTGTATAATACCGGCGGTGGTATTATAGAAAACCACTGACCCGGAAAGCATGACTGGTCCGCTGCCGACGGCCACTCCGGTCCACCGGCACGACGCCGCTCCACCCGATCATAGCATGATCCTATCTACAGCGCTGCCGGCGCCTTTAACCCATCCCAGCTCATAGTCATGGGCTCTTTAGGTTACGTGGCTCGAATAACAAATGGCTTCTACGAGGAGGTGAAAATGGCCCAGTGTTTTCCTGATGTATATCGTTTTGTCAGCGCGCTAATAGTTTACGGCCCGGTGGTGCTGGTAAACGGCCCAGACCAGCTGGGTCCCACACTGCAGGGTGGCATCATCAGACCAGTGGTGCAGTGTCTGCCGTGCTCCCGAATACGGTGGCGGTGGCCTGTATCTGAGTGGAGGACCGTTGTGGCACGCTCGGTGGCCGAACCGGTTCATCAGATCGGTGCGAACGGAGTTCGAGCCGACACCGGGTCACCAGACCCCGTCAGGACGACTGCAGCTCTGCACTGGCCGGCACCAGGTCACGCCACCCTGTTATAGGGCCTCTGCAGGCAGCTGGAGAGGTCACCACTGCATGGTGAAGAGGTCTGTTCCAGGCGGGAGGTGCTACTGCGAGGTGAGACGGATTGCGATATGTGATGGGAGGGTCATATGCCTATTGAGCGAGATGAGGTCACTGACCTGCTGAGACGGGTCACGGTTAGTTAAGAGGGCTTTGTGTGTTGGCTGAGAATGTGGTGTGTTCACCAAGAGAGTCTTATGACGGCTGAGAATAGCCAAGTGGAGCTTAGTGGAGCGTATTATAAAGACAAGGGGTCACCACTGGCAGGACGGCAACGTCAACACTCAACAGATCACCGTCTGCAGGCTGCATGGAATGCACATACGTATGCCAAGACGTAGTTGTGTGCGGTTGAGATGGTGCGCTGGTAACGCCTTTGGCACACCGTAAACTGATTGCTGACTCAAACCGTGAAATTATTGACTCGGCTGCTGCGTACAATGGGAGATGGTACGCCTAATGACCACCATGTTTAGCACAAGGGCCCTCACCCTCTGGTGTTGATTCTGCGAATTTGCGATGGCATTGAGTTGTCACTGGGTCAACGGTGAAGCAGACTGGTTTTCAGAAGCGAAGCATGCAGATCACTGACATGATAAGAGTCTTCTCCCTTTTATTTGGATAGCGGGTTGGCCACGTTGACCGCATGCATTGTTTTACGATGCGATAACCTTCAATGTTCGATGCGGTTGCTCAGCTGTCCCACCGTGGCAGCGATATCTTGGCAAGATGCCCGCCGTGGCCAGAGCGGGGCCTTGGTTTTCGCGTGGTTGATTTATGGGCCACGTGTCCTGCGGGGCTCCCTGGACTGCACCATGCACACCACAGGAGTGTCGTGATTTGTAAACTGGACATAATCGCATGCAGCGGCCTTGGTCCCCATGTTGTGGACAGAGAAGAGTGGGTGGACCTGAGCGGGGGGGGGTATCCGTTTTGTCCAGGATACTGCTAGCTGGTCGGAGGGGAGTGTGCCATGTGAGCGGAGGAGGAATTGTGCGCGGGGGTGACGGGACGGCGCTGAACTCACCTCTGCTGTGGAGGGGGTGGCAGTGGCTGGCAATGGCTGGCTGTCGGCGGGGGTGGACTGGCAGTGGCTGGCTGTCGGCGGGGGCGGACTGGCTGTCGGCGCACTCGGTCGTCACGTCGGTCGGTCAGAGTGTGGCGGCTGAGGGAGCGGAGTGTGCAGTCGTGCTGCGTCCTGCTCACCTCCCTGCCACAGACTGAGCTGCGCTGGACCGCCGCCGCCGCCGCCGCCGGTCTGCCGTCATCACCGCCGCCCCGCCGCCGGCCTCGTCTCCGCGGCTCCGGGGCAGACCGACCGGGGCTGCCTCGGTCCCCTCAGTCTGACACATTGTCTCTGCACACCGAGATCCCGAGCTGTATCGGTTCCCTGATTCCAGCCCGACTGGAGCTGCGCTGCTGTATCCGTCTCGGCCCCATCAGTCTTGCAAATCGCGCACTACACATTTCCTGATCTAGAAGGAGATCTACGCAACTTTTACTCAGGAAAGTTTATCTTAAAACGTCTAGCAATGCATAAGGGAACAAAATCCAATGCTTTTTTAAGTTTGATCAACTTTTTCGGGGTGATGCCCCTCATGGCGCCAAAAACTAAATCCTAGATCCGCCAATGCAAATATTTATATTTATGTGAGAAACGGCGAGGTTATGCTACCATAACAGGATTGAACTGAAAATAAGTGTTCAATTGATTCATGCAATGTTGACTTAAACGTAGAGCGACATTTAAAATTATTTGAAGCATGCTTGATCAAATGATCAATGAGTTAAGCCAAAAAGGCTGAGTCAGTGGCGTCAGTGCTCATTTAAGGGTTGCATCCGTTGTCTTATGTTGTGATCAAATCGGCATCAGCTGGCAGGGAAAATGCTTTCCATTTGAGTTTATTTTGCGGCACCTTATGTAGCTGTATAATGTTTATATCATTTTAGTTTGTTAGTGTGTGGCTTTGAGTGAGCGCTCAAGTCTCAAAACCTTAAAAGCGCTTTAGGGTCAAGTATTTATGGCGCATTGGTTACCTAAGATTACTTTTCCTTCGAAAGAAGTTTTTGTTTTCGTCTTGAATTCTGTACTCCACACCATTCGAGCTTTTTCTAGAGCAATCAGATCTCTTTGTTGCCTTTATTTTGATAACAAAACAAAGGCAAATCGACGACGTATTTGCCGTTCAAATGTTTAGTTGGAGAGAACTGTTTGCGCTCGGCAAAGTTACGGTAAGAGATGGAGACTTTGATCTAAGCGCAGAATGTATTCTCAGTGGACATAGTGTTTGATACTGAGCATATAACAATAGTATCCAGGTATATGCGGGGATGCCATTCTGCGTGGCGACGGTTCTCGATTGATTACTGCAGCATATAATCTAATAGTATCCAGGTATATTGCGTGGATTCCCATTTTGCTTTCGTGGCTCGAGCGGCCCTCTGTATGATTACTGTAGCATATAACAATTAGTATCCAGTATATGCGGGTGATTGCCATTTTGCCGTGGCTGAGCGGCTTCGATTTGTTTACTGAGCAGTATAACAATAGATATCCAGGTAGATGCGGGATGCCATTTTTCCGTGGCAGCGGCTTCGTATATGATACTAGCATTATAACTATAGTATCCTAGTATATTGCGGGTGATGCCATTTTGCTGTGGCGAGCGGCTCGATTGATTACTGGATCCATATAACAATAGTATCCAAGAGTATAATGCGGATGCCATTTTGCCTGTTGTGGCGAGCGGCTCGGTATTGATACTGAGCATATAACAATAGTATCCAGGTATATGCGGGGATGCCATTTTGCCGTGGCGGGCGGCTCGATAACTCGGACTGCGCTGTGTCCTCTGTGTCCTCTGTGTCGGACTGCGCTGTGTCTGTGTTATCCTGTGTTATCGCTGTGTCTGTGTTCAGTTGTCTCCTCGACGGCTGTGTTATCCTCGTGTGCTGCAGTGCAGTCTCCTCTGCTCTATGTTTCCTCCTGTCTCTCAGCTCTGCGCCACAGTGGGCGCCCGGCCTCTCTGCAGTGCAGTCCCTCCCTCTGCTTCAGATTCCTCCGCTCAGCGGCGCACTGTGTGCGAGCCGGCACTCTCGGCAGCTGCAGTCTCTCTGCTCCCAGCTCCTCCGCCTCAGCAGTGCAGTTCCTCTGCTCAGTTCCTCCGCTCAGCCACGCTGACAGTCTCCTTTGCTCAACCTGCCTCCGCTCAGCAGTGCAGTCTCCTCTGCTCAGCTCCTCCGTTCATCAGTGCAGGTCTCCTCTGATGCTCCTAGCCCTCCGCTCAGCGCGCCACGTGGGGCGGCCCCGGCCGCAGTGCAGTTTCCTCTGCTCAGCTCCTCCGCTCAGCGCGCCACAGTGGGCGGGCCCGCCGGCAGTGCAGTCTCCGTTCTGCTCAGCTCCTCCGCTTCAGCGCGCCACAGTGGTGCCCGGCGGCAGTTGCAGTCTCTCTGCTCAGCTCCTCCGCTCCAGCGCGCACAGTGGCGGCCGGGCCGGCAGTGCAGTCTCCTCTGCTCAGCTCCTCCGCATCAGCGCGCCACAGTGGAGCGGCCCGGCCGGCAGTGTCAGTCTCCTTTGCTCGCTCCTCCGCTCAGCCGCCACAGTGGGAGCGGCCCGGCCGGTCAGTGCAGTTTCCTCTGCTCAGTCCTCCGCTCAAGCGCGCCACAGGTGGCGCGGCCCGGCGGCAGTGCAATCTCTTGCCTCAGCTCCTCCGCTGAGCGCGCCACATGGGCGCCGGCCGGCAGATGCAGTCTCTCTGCTCAGGCTCTCCGCTCAGCGCCGCCACCAGTGGCGGCCGGCCGGCAGTGCAGTCTCCTCTGCTCAGCTCCTCCGCTCAGCGCGCCACAGTGGGCGGGAACGGCTGGTCTAGCCTCGCGAAACGAAAAAAAAATACCGAGTGTGATGACAAAATGTTTATCAATCGACTGCAAAATGTGCATTGATCAGTGATTACCAGTAACATATTTATTTTATCGTTATTTGTTTCGTAGAGGAATGGCACCTCAAACACAGGAATTTACATCACCTTTATGAACTGATCATTCACTGGCGATTTAAATGTTCTGGCAAATGTACATCTCTGAATGTGAAGTGGTTGCCAGCGACCCGTTTATGTGTAATACCTAGCTCAGTATAGCTAGCGAGCGTCCCGTTTGACTGTGGCAGATCTGACCATCAGCGAGCATTACCTGGTCGATGTATCAGTGGCACTAGCTGGCGTCTGGGGACTGAAGCCGGTTGAGTTTTCTGGATAGCCATCCGTACACCGGCCGATTGACGGCCGTACTGGCCCGATTTCTGTTGACTGACCGGCGGAGCGTACACCATGCGAAGCCGCTGTGTTTCTGTTGTTGATCCTGTATCTGTAAAAACTCCTGCACGGAAGCTCATCCGTTGCGTATTTATTCATACGGGTTAGAAGCAAGCCATCACTTAAGATTTCGTGCAGCTGTCTGCGCTGCTGGCCTTGAGTGGCGTGCTTTTATGACTTACTTTATGGCCGGAGGAGCTTTGCTCGCCACCTCCCGATATGCTGACGGCACGCGCGCCCGCTCATCTGATAAACACCTCCGCTCACCGAGGAATATTGATCGCCAGAGGAAGTCGGCATCCGTGGCCTTGGCAGGTGGTAGTGAAGGAACTTGTTCGATTGGGACGTTCAATTGGATATTCGGTTCGACAAATAATTTGTATTTAACTCCCTGGGGCTAACATGTGCGAGCGGTTGTACAATGTACAGTGTGGTGTTCTGCATTACGAGCGATATTTATCATGTACCGCCAGATGGAAGTCGTGTATACCTAAGGTTCACTGGCAGTAGGGGCAGATTTTTTTATGGGCAAATCCAGTGTCATATTTCCCAAAAGTGTTGAACAGGGGGGGATAGCAGGCCATCAGCCGTCAGCGAGATAGTTGTTGATCGGGGAGGGGGGGGGGTAAAGAGCGTGTCGTCAGCCCGTCTGCAACTGTACACAGGGGCGTCGCCGATAATTTTTGGGTAAGGAGTCGGCTGAAATGACGAAAAAGATGTATCCCATTTTCGGCGTGTATTTAAACCCGTTAAGCATTTAAAGGCGAATTTTTATGCTACAGTATTGACACATGTTATTTAGCGCCGCAAAGCGGCGTGAAACTTTTACGGGTTTGCCTGATAACCCCCAGAGATATAGGGGGTGTGGAGGATAAGGTGGGCCCTGTAGAGGATAATAAACTAAAAATGTTATTAATTCAATTCAGCGTTACGACGACCCGAAAACGATGATGATGGGCTCGCTATGACGATAATCACTGATGTGACGTCGCAAAGTGGCGAAAATTGGGATTTTAGTTCTTGGAAATTGAAATTGTAATATTGAAGCCAGACCATGAGTGGAGCCAAACCTCAGTTAACCCCCTTTCCTGGTTGCACATCTCAGTAGGATGTAAAATATTGGTCCCTGCCGGCTGGTCCCTGGGCTTGTCCCTGGGCTGGTCCCTGGGCTGGTCCCTGGGCTGGTCCCTGGGCTGGTCCCTGGGGCCAGCAATTACCGACATGGAGAGCCAGGAGCCTCTATCAGACACTTAATGCAATTCATTTTGTCATTAAAAAAATATATATAAAATTAATTGCGAAGATTGTGTCATGCCACGAAGTGGTGCAAAATTTGACCGTTTTTGACTATCGATAGCTGGATTTTGACTGCTGCTAAGACCATTTTAAACGATAAACTTGCAGAGTCCAACCGTTTGTCTGACCGTTTGGGAGGGGAATCGAAGCTTCAGGACATTTGAGGGGGTTATGGCCCATTTGGCCTCCCTGGATCCGCCCCTGACTTGCTGACAGAAGTCACTGATGAAGCACGACAGAAGCCGTTAGACGGCAGCTGCCAATGCGAGCTGTCTAAGAGAGGGCAGCCGTTTCGTGTCATTCCTTCTTCTGTGGCTGCTAACCTTGGTAGCACCTATTATACTTCCTGGGCTCTGTGGCTGCTGACCGTGGTAGCACCTATTATACTTCCTGGGCTCTGTAGGCTGCTAACCGTGGTAGCACATATTATACTTCCTGGGCTCTGTGTCTGCTAACCGTGGTAGCACCTATTATACTTCCTGGGCTCTGTGGCTGCTAACCGTGGTAGCACCTTTTATACTTCCTGGGCTCTGTGGCTGCTAACCGTGGTAGCACCTATTATACTTCCTGGGCTCTGTGGCTGCTAACCGTGGAGATCTATTTAACTTCCTGGGCTCTTTGGGCTGCTCACCGTGGGTAGCACATATTATACTTCCTGGGCTTCTGTGGCTGCTAACCGTGGTAACAAACCTATTAAATCTTCCTGGGCTCTGTGGGCTGCCAACCGTGTAGCAACCTATTATAACTTTCCTGGGATCTGTGCTTGCTAACCGTGGTAGCACCTATTATACTCCTGGGCTCTGGGTGGCTGCTAACCGTGGTAGCACCTATTATACTTTCCCTGGGCTTCTGTGGGCTGCTAACCGTGGTAGCGACCTATTATACTCTCCTGGGCTCTGTAGCTGCTAACCGTGTAGCACTATTATAACTTCTGGGCTTCTGTGGCTTGGCTAAACCGTGGGTAAACACCTATTTATACTTCTGGGCTTGGCTGCTAACCGTGGTAAGCACCTATTATACTTCCTGGGCTTCTGTAGCTGCTAACCGTGGGTTAGCAATTATTATAACTTCCTGGGCTCTTGTGGTGCTAACGTGGTAGCACATAATTATACTTCTGGGCTCTGTGGCTGCTAACCGTGGTAGCACCTATAAATACTTCCTGGGTCTGTGGAATGCTAACCGTGATAAGCACCCTAATTATACTCTTGGGCTCTGTAGCTTGCTAACCGTGGTAGCACATATTATACCTTCCGGGCTTCTGTGCCTGGCTAACCCGTGGTAACACCTATTATACTTCCTGGGGCCTTCTTGTGGCTGCTAACCGTGGGTAAGCACCTATTATACTTCCTGGGCCCCTCTGTAGCTGCTAAACCCGTGGTAGCACCTATTATACTTCCTGGGCTCTGTGGCTGCTAACCGTGGTAGCACCTATTATACTTCCTGGGCTCTTTGGCTGCTAACCTTGGTAGCACCTATTATACGTCCTGGGCTAGTTGTGGCTTCACAGCGCACGCGACTCAACTCTGGCTCTTGCGCACCTACTATTACTTGTTTAAATAATATATATTTAAACTTAGTACATGTTTTGACGTTAGAAATAATATATCCGTGAATTAATTTTGTACCTACAATGTAGGTTATATGCAGGTACTATGTATGTAGGTATGTAGATCCTACATATCAGGAAGTTTGCCTTGTTCGGGATCATCTTGCATTTGAACTGGGTAAGTTCTTTGTGACCTACCTACCGAGAAATAGAGCTTAGGGAAACTCTGTGGCAGGACTAATCGGATTTAAAACGAGGCCGAATTAACACATGGACTGAGGTTGTAGACTTAGTTAGCTGTGCTGAGCTGAGTTGCATTGGTAGGGTTTGGTTATCTCTTGACGTGACCAACTTAATTTTATGTTGATTGACGCTCACCCGCCGTCAGATATCAGATATATTAATGCCCTATGGTTGGCGTCTCACAAGGTTAGTGTGTGGCGGTGTCGGCTCGATGCCGGTGGTGTTTTCCTTGGAATCTGAGGACGTGCGCCGTCTTATCTGTGTCTCTGACGGGAACATTTTGTATTGTCAATGTTTTGATCAGCCCGCTGACTGCGGCTCGACTAGGGCTCGACTCGGCTCGACTATGTGATCTTCGTTCTGGATAAAACAAATATCGGGTCCACATTTGGCTGGTATGGTTCGGACTTGGCCGGCAGTATTTGACAGATACATTAGTCCCGTCTCCACGGGATGAATTTAAAAGAACCTCGTATGTTGATGTTTTGGGACCGTGTTCATAACCTACTGTGAATATTGGACGTTCCTTGAATGTGGCATAAGGAGATATAATCATATTTTGACCTATATCAGCCGAACCATCTTACGAGCTTAGCCGTCGACGTTCGAGCACCAATATTTGGCGTTCGTCGTAATCCTGTGATTGATCGCTCTTTCATATATTACAGTCCACCGGTTTCCTAATCTGTTCGTAAATCACATAAACGACTTAAGCTTATACAGAATGTCAAAAAATGGATGAGCGGTTTGTGGTGACCGTTTCAACCGACGGCCACGACCGAAGAACAAACGGAATTGCATCGGAACCTGGCTGCGAGGAATGTGATTACATGTCATGTGATCACAGAACGCCAGCCAGCGGCCGACCCGAACCGAGCCAATTGGGCTTGGCAAAGGTAATTTCTCCGGAGATACCCAAAGAGCCCGTACCACATTTCGTCAATGGTGAATGAGTGCAATACATCGACTCATAATCTCGCAGCTGTAAATGGTCAGAGGTGCCATGGTCCAAAATCAGGTTGCCAGTGGTAGTTCCAAAATGTCCTGAATTCCAAAATGCCAAAATTCAAAAAATTATTCCCCAATCCCCCCATTTAAACCAATCGCCCCAAACGCCCCAAGCGTCCCATTTACCCGGTAAATTAAGTCATTCGTGAAAACGGCTATTGTTGAACCGCTGTTGCTCTGTGTCCTGCAGGGTCCCTGAATGGTGGGCTATGACCCGTCGGCGGCCCAGCTGAGCAGCTGGCAACATGCCCAGGCGGGCGCCATCTCCGGCTTTATCACCCGGCTCTGCTGCCAGCCGCTGGACGTGCTCAAGATCCGATTCCAGGTCAGTCAGTCAGTCAGTCAGTCAGTCAGTCAGTCAGTCAGTCCTCGTCCTCGTCCTCCTCCTGACGGTCATCAGCAGCAGCACTGCACACTGCACAGGGCAGAGTCGTTATGTCGCCGCAGCCACAGGTCACTGCTTAACCCGCGAGCTACTAAGACATTTTCCCTAACGCGACTTACTGGGGGGAGGGGGGGACTTTTTTACGGCAAAAGTTTTGTTTTGCCATTTGCCGGTTTCAACCGGCTTAAACCGTCAAAAAGTGGCAAAAAGTGGCAAAAACTAAAACTGACTTCTTGCTTTGTTCATAAAATTGATTGTAAAATAAGTGAATATTCCTAACTCTTATATTTTTGAACCATTGTAATTGCAGTGTCAGTTGTAATGTTATTGTGAACCTGCATTTATCGCATTAATAACCAGATAGCCCAGCAGCTGGCAGCACAACTCCTTTTCACTGGCTTATATATGACAAGGGGTGCCACTTGACCCGAACTGAGATGGCTGAATGAAACTAAACAGCGAATAATAGACTTTGATTTTCTTTGTGGAGACTGGAGAATGGCACTTTTAAAAAATATAGTATATGTACGTTAAGCACCTTGTCAGCCTGTGGCAACGGCAGCGCTGATGCCTTAGGTCAAGTTACCATGCTGTTTGAGCAAGTGATTTGTCCGTTCATTTTTGTGGGGGTTAAGCTCAATGGCGTATGAACTTTGGCCACGCAGTAGATAAGCTTATCTGTTTGCATCAAGGAAAACAATAATATTGTTTTGTGTCGAAGAGCAGGCAATAGGCATGGCAACAGTTATGATAGGAAGATAGCAGAGCAATTGGGCTGAGTACCTTGGTTGGTACTTGGTTGAGAGATAGGCAACGTGCATCGATATGGTAATTGTTGGGTTCGCTGCCCATTTAACCCTCGCCCTGGAGGGGGGCATTTTGCCTCCCCCTCCCTGAGTTTTTTTTAATAGTGGAAAAACGGCGGCGCGCAGCGCCGCCAAATTTTGTACATCTGTTTGAACATCAATTGCCCACACTTTGTCAAAAATTCCCATTCATCCCAGGTCACGTCAAGTTATCTTGTCTTCCTAAATGTTTGTGATCGTACCAAAGCCACAGTTTTTTGTCTAATTGAAAGAGGCTCTATCTTTTTCATCTTCATAATTGTAAATCTTCCTACATCGCTCTTATTTACTGCCAGCCAAACGTTTCATACTTCCTGGAAACCTCCCTTTTTCAAGTACCTGAAACCGCCTCTGCCCTGCAATAGTTATAGCAGTTCATTAGCAACAACTGTTTTGAACAGGTTTAAAGCACAATTAACATTTGTAACTCTTTCATACTTGATACAGTTAGAAAGCAGCCACGAAGAACGCATCTCCGTATTATCGACAAATGTCACCGAAAAAGCCTGCCAAAATCAGGTCCTGGAACTGCCTCTGTTAAAATTTTGGCACTACTAAATTTTGGCATTTTTGGCACTACATGCGAAAATCAATTTGAGGAAAAGTTCGAAAATTGTATGAGCCTCCTCCCAACGGTTCCGGAGATATCCACGAAGAACTTGAGGGGTGTCCAAAAAAGACCCCTCCCTGCCACTAATAGGGTTTAAGTGGCAGCGTCCTTTTACAGTATGTACCATCAATATCCACAAAATACATATTTCTCCTGAAAAACCTGATTTGGGCGGAAATTGAACCCACTTTCTCATGCAAAGTTGGGGAGGCTGAACGGGTTAATGGGGTGGAGGGGCTGAAGCCCTCCAACTGGATTCCTATTCAGTTTACCCACACCCCATGCTGATCACATTATACCTATTGATATTGACCAGTAATCATACTAAAATTGCTGACAGCACGGTCTACCCAATCGATGGTAAAACTTTCGGGAAGAATATTGACGGCTCTGCTTATAATATAGTTGGTACATTATTATAAATTACATACTTTTTTTTTCAGTATGTAAGCACTTTTAATTTTTCCGCTCTGCCTCTGGGCGCATAAATCGAACACATGGATGTGAATGGTCCGATAAAATTGAATAAGCAGCTTTGTACCCACTTGACATAAGAGAGATAAATTACAACTTATGTAATATTTATTATTATTATTATATGCTAATATATTATTATCTATTTATGTTATCTACTTATATGCTAAGTATATAGTATAAGTCGATATGTTTGTTTGTCTTTATTTAAGTTCCTTATTGTTGTTTATTATGATTTGAGGTAGAGAACTGGCAACTTAACAAACGATTACTCGTGCTCGCTTTCCTACAATGTAAACGATCCAGAACATGATAATACAGCAGCCTCGCTATTCGATTGGTCGTGATTGTAATCGCAAATGAAGGTCTTTTTCTTCACTCTCAAACGTAATTCGATTGCAACGCGCGGCATGTTGTCCGGCACGTTGTCCTGCCATCTCGGGCACTGATATGATGTGCGGCATGTCGTCTTGGACAGCGTCTCGAGTGGTGGCATGGTGAGCGGCACGGCACGTTCACTTCAGCAGAGAAGTGACATGCTACCTTTGTTTTTGTGTTCCTCTAGGATCTGGGTCATATCAAACTGAATAGCCCTGGGTTGTGTAATGCGCCATATTTTTGCTCTTTATGCATAAACATACGAAAAATTAAACTTTTTTCATTTGTATTTTAATATATTAAAAAACGGAACAAACATACCATAAATAAAAATGGAAGATATCCTAACCAAATTTCAAAACAATGTATTTTTTGTTTCAACTGACTTATGGCTTTATAAGCACCTATAAGTAGCTGATGACATAATTTTTGCAGCTGCTTTTTTGCTTTTAGTGATCGAATATCAAACCAATAAATATGCAAAATCCAGACCTATCATACTAAGAAAGACATAAATAAGTCAGTCAAAAACATAGATATTGCTTCAAAATTTGGTTTAAGTTTTGTTCACAATTCGCTCTATAATATACATTTAAATTGTGTCATATGTTTGAAAGTATTGATTTCGTGATTTGTTTTTCTTTCCACAAAATCATTTCTTTAAACATATTAGAAAACGGAACATTTATAGGAGAACCAAGTGTGGAAGATGCCCAAACAGAATTACAAGGCAACATTTTTATTTTGACTTACGCATAGCTCCCTAAGTATGATAGTTCAGAAATTTGCATTTGACATTTCCAAATTCCTTTTCCGCCGGAAGGACCTTTGCCTTTGTGCACTCTTTAGATCCGTCCACTTTTGGCCATTAGGGGAGACCGGGGCACGTTCTGTCACTTTTGTGCTTAATTGGCCGTGGCGGGTACTCTTTTCAAGAGTTGGTGATTGATACTTTCCAATACTGTTACAATACATCAAATAGCTTCATATCGTTTTTAGGAGTTCAAGTGGTATCTCAGTTTGTTTCGAACCAGTGTCGATAATGTGGCGATGACTCATTTGACAGAACCTGCCCCATATACGGGGCACATTCTGTCACTGATGTCACTTCCTGTTATCACCGAACGTCATTTGTGGGTCCCTTGCAGGGGGAGAGAGGGTTTGTATTTCATCGTCATTCAATAGTTTTGAAAAGACGGCCATATATTGTACCCAACAATGCATTTTGAGCTTTCTTTTCTTGGTATCCATTGCACGAACAGGGATATTTCAACATGTTACTAGGGGGTGGGGGATTTCCACCGCATGCCTTGAAATTATCCCCCTCTCTTCAGTGGACGCAAAGATCCACCGCAGTCAGACGGTAAGAAAAACGCGTTGACACTGTCTCCAACGGTCCCAGTATATAATATTTTGCAATGAGGCCCGACGCCCCCCCCCTCGCCTCCCGTTAAACGACTCTGCGCTGACGACCGACGCATCCCCTTCTGGTCAACAACTTTTTTGCTTACGAAACGTAGTAAAACTTTAGCCCTCCAAACTTGAACTTAGATCGCAGTAGAAGATCCCCCCCCCCAATGAAATTCCGTTACAAAGGCATTAAGGACGAATAATGTGAAGCATTCGCCACCACCGATTTGTTTTTCGTTGTAGTGTGTCCATATCTGTAAATAACAGGCAATCATTTGTATGGTCGTTTATAAGCGATACGACTAGGAATTATGAACAGATTCAGTGACGAAACCTGCCCCAGATTGGGTGACAGAACCTGCCCCACTCGACATAGATCACATTTTTTCGTTTTTTACTAAAACTTGGGAGAATGGGGCAGAATAACGCTCAGCACAATATTCCGGACATTCGTGTCGCCCCATGACAACATTTAAAGACACTAAACAGTTATCTGAATGGCCACAAACCAAAGTTTTGCTTACATATAAAAAGTTTGGATTTCTGTTGAAAAACAAACTTTTTAAATTTGGACCAATCCGGTCGCAGGCATGTTGTTGTTTTGATAGTACCGGGCCACTGCAAGCACAAAGGAACATATGTTACGAAACAACAATATACCTGCGATGGACAGTTCACGAGGAAACCCCGCTGACAGAATGTGTCCCGTGACAGAACGTGCCCCGCTCTCCCCTACTTATCTCGTGCCCCGCTGAGGGAGGCAGAATCTGTCACATTCCCGAATTTTCTCAATAAGTTAGAAACCGTTTTAGATATCAACGCCAAACTTTGTGCTCTTACTGCTACGTCAATTTCACATCATTCTTCAAAGGTTTCATGAAGCTGGTAAGATGCTTTGGGAGATAATTACGTGTCATGTCCTCCGTTTTTGGTGAAATAACGATAAATGGAAAATTCATATGCATCGAGTTTTGAAGCAAATCGCAAATACAAAATGTGACAAAATGCACGAAAATGAAATTTTCTTGAAAATTTGGATAGCATCTTTTGGGTTATGTCGAGTTTATTTTACACCCAGAAAATAAATAAAACAAATTTTGGGAAAGTTACATAATAAAAATGTTTCCCAA
>VOPJ01009157.1:0-40000 GCA_014673585.1 Semibalanus balanoides
AAATGGTACATTCGTTTCTTATGAATGCATAGTCGTCTATCATAAAATAACATTAGCACCAGTACCTATATGATGCAACTGATGAACTTACTGTGTGTAGGATCCTCCATGCTGTTCAGTGACTCCGGTCTGGAACGCTCTGAAAATGAAAAACATATGTTCAGAGATCACGAATGTACACCATTTTCTATAGAGGCTCAACACACGAAAATATAAAGCAATCGAAAGAACCATTGCTCTAAGACCTTTCGATACTTGTATGTAACTCGATGTTGTTTTATGCCTACTTCAACTTGCACTATGCTGTGTCAAACATGTTTCTTTCTGTATTGCTGCATGTATTAATGTCACGTATCTTGATCTGTGTTGTTTCATTCCTGCTTATGTATTTTGTCACGAGCACAAGGCACCCTGCATCAAAGTCGATAAGATCATCCTGCTGCATATAATATACATTAGTATGCATTATGAAAAGAAACGTATCTCATGCATGAGCAGTTAAGTTAGGTTTTGGTGAAAAATGTAGGTATGTAAAAGATACAATGTATGTTAGGTACCTACTCTGAATATGTCAACAATTTCATCAGGCTGCACAAATTCTTACTCCGCACTATGCTAAGAAACATACATACCTACTTCATGCATAAACCATTCGTCAATATTTCTGTAGAAATGCATGCCTACGCCAATCATCATCATTTAGATAATGCCCTGCCATTTGAATGCTTCTCTCATATCAGCTAAGAGGCCGTGGTTTTGCAGCATCAGTGGAGCCGCGCGTAGCAGCATCAGTGAACTTTGCGCAACTATGGTATATTGATATCATGAAAAACGCCATCTGGCAGTGTGGATAGATGGCGCTTGTAACCAACACCGCTGCTGGTGGTTATAGGCAGCACACCTAGCGGACACTGCCTGCCAGCGTCGGTAGGTGGCGCTGTTAGTGGAGCTTCGAGGAGAGATGGTAGGTGGCACACCTAGCGGACACTGTCTGACAGCGTCGGTAGGTGGAGCTTCGAGGAGAAGTGGTAGGTGGCACACCTAGCGGACACTGCCTGCCAGCGTCGGTAGGTGGAGCTGTTAGTGGAGCTTCGAGGAGAGGTGGTAGGTGGCACACCTAGCGGACACTGTCTGACAGCGTCGGTAGGTGGAGCTTCGAGGAGAGGTGGTAGGTGGCACACCTAGCGGACACTGCCTGCCAGCGTCGGTAGGTGGCGCTGGTTAGTGGAGCTTCGGAAGGGAAGGTGTAGGCGGCACACCTGCGGAACACTGCCCTGCCAGCGTCGGTGGTGGCGCTGTAGTGGAGCTTCGAGGAGAGGTGGTAGGGTGGCAGCACCTAGCGGACCACTGCCTGCCAGCGCGGAGGTGCGCTGTAAAGTGGAGCTTCGAGAGAGGTGGTAGGTGGCACAACTCGTGGACACTGCCTGACAGCGTCGGTAGGTGGACTTCGAGGAGAGGTGGTAGGGGTGGGCACACCTAGCGAAACCACTGGCCTGCCAGCGTCGGTAAGGTGGCGCTGGTTAGTGGAGCTTCGAGAGAGGTGGTAGGTGGCACACCTAGCCGACACTGCCTGCCAGCGTCGGTAGGTGGCGCTGTTAGTGGAGCCTTCGAGAGAGGTGGTAGGGGCACACTAGCGGACACGTCCTGACAGCGTCGGTAGGTGGCGCTTCGATAGTGGTGATAGGTGGCACACCTAGCGGCACTGCCTCCCAGCGTCGGTAGGTGGCGCTTCGAGTAGTGGTGGTAAGTGGCACACCTAGCGGACACTGCCTGCCAGCGTCGGTAGGTTGGCGCTGTTAGTGGAGCTTTCGAGAGAGGTGGTAGGTTGGGACACCTAGCGGACACCTGTCTGACAGCCGCGGAGGTTGGCGCTGTTAATGTGGAGCTTCGAGGAACGAGGTGGTAGGTGGCACACCTAGCGGACCACTGTCCTGAGCGTCGGTAGGTGGCGCTCGAGTAGTGTGGTAGTGGCCACACTAGCGGACACTGCCTGCCACGTCGGTAAGGTGGGCTTCGAGTAGTGGTGGTAAGGTGGCACACCTAGCGGAACACTGCTGCCAGCGTCGGTAAGGTGGAGCTGTTAGTGGAGCTTCGAGAGAGGTGGTGGTGCACACTAGCGGACAACGCCTCCAGCGTCGTAGGTTGGAAGCTTTCGAGGAGGAGTGGTTTAGTGGCACACCTGCGGACCTGCCCTGCCAGCGCGGTAGGTTGGCGCTCGAGAGAGGTGGTAGGTGGGCACCCTAAGCGGACACTGCCTGACGCGTCCGGTAAGGTGGCGCTGTAGGGACGCTTCGAGGAGAAGTGGTAGGTGCACACCTAGCGGACAACTGCCTGCCAAGCGTCGGTAGGTGACGCTTCGAGAGTGGTGGTAGTGGCTCAACCTAGCGGGACACTGCTGCCAGGTCGGAGGTGGCGCTGTTAGTGGAGCCTTCGAGGAGAGGTAGTGTGGCACCTAGCGGAACACTGCCTGCTCAGCGTCGATAGGTGGGCGCTGTTAGTGGAGCTTCGAGGAGGGTTGGTAGGCGGCACACCTAGCGGACACGGCCTTGCCAGCGTCGTTTGTAGGTGGCGCCTGTAGTGGAGCTTCGAGGAGGGTGGTAGGTGGCACACCTAAGCGGACACTGCCTGCCAGCCGTCGTAGGTGGCGCCCTGTGTAGTGGAGCTTTCGAGGAGAGGTGGTAGGTGGCACACCTAAGCGGACACTGCCTGCCAGCGTCGGTCGGTGGCGCTGTTAGGGAGCTTCGAGGAGAGGTGGTAGGTGGCACACCTAGCGGACACTGCCTGCCAGCGTCGGTAGGTGGCGCTTCGAGGAGAGGTGGTAGGCGGCACACCTAGCGGACACTGCCTGCCAGCGTCGGTAGGTGGCGCTGTTAGTGGAGCTTCGAGGAGAGGTGGTAGGTGGCACACCTAGCGGACACTGCCTGCCAGCGTCGGTAGGTGGCGCTTCGAGTAGTGGTGGTAGGTGGCTCACCTAGCGGACACCGTCTTACAGTAGTGGTAGGTGGCGCTTCTAGCCCACACCATCTTATAGCGGTACTAGGTGGCGCCTCGTGCGGACACTGTGGCCGTCCTGGTAGGTGGCGCTTATAGCAAACACATTCAAACAGCTGTGGGAGGTGATGCTTCTGAGGGAGAATGTTGGGCAGTGGCGTTTGAACAGGTGGGAAGTGGCGCCTCTTTTGGTCACTACAAATGCTTGAGAAGTAGAAGCAGACTTCCCTTATCTCTAAGACGGTTTTAAAGTCTGGCGGTTAGGTGGCGGCCACATACACGAACGAGGTACATGTGGCCACAATACAGCGGGCGATAAGGTACAGGTGGCGCCTCTGCTCGATATCACAGAACTGTGGCAGACAGCTCTGGTTGGTGTTTCTATGGGCCTGTTTTCGTCACACCTCTAACCTCCTCCGAGTTGCTCCCACTTGCTCTCGTCGTATTCTTTAACACAGAGCTGTTGCAGTTGGAGCAACTTAGAGCCTATTAGAGGTTGAAGGCGGTTAGAGGCGCGACGGGAACAGGCCCTATATAGGTGGCGTGGCCGTCGGGAGATGCCGGAGCCGTACGGTGACCGGTCGCTGCACAACTCAGCGTCAGATCGGGCGCTGCTTTGGGAAGATTTGACAAAGGGTCAAATCGCCCCCTTAGTGCGATTTATCAACTCGTATAGGGCCTCCAGGGCAGATGGTGGCTTGCCATTTTCCGTAACCGTTTTCAGTCGCTTGTCTTGAAGCCATGAATGGAAAGAGAACTTATTGAGAACTTCCGAGTTTCGTACTTACAGGTCCAGGAAAAATATTAACATTCGGTTGCGTAAGAGGATCCCCATGGGACACGTTTCATGCGCTGTATGGCTAACTTGCACGCTTGGTTTCATAGAATAGAGGAAAAACAATTTCGACACATTTGTTGCCTTCAATATAGTTATTAGAACGCTATATAACAGGTTAATGAGCTCTTTCAACATTAAAATTGACGTTTATAAATATTGGAGTGGCTTTGTTTCTCACCGTAGTTTACATTTCAACAAGAAACTATAAAACATAAGATGAAGTTATTTTACCACGACTCCCTATCTCATAGTTATTATGCATTATGCTTATGCTCCCTTGACGTAAAACGAAACTTTGAAATACGGAACAGTCTTGGAGCATCCGTGGTACACACTACACACTACTTTCTCACAGACGAGCGAACTGGTAATTAGTTAAATGTGCCGTTGGTGCTGGTGGTCTTAATCACTCGTGGCCCACGCGAAACAATTAATCTTCCGTAGCTGCCTGAGTAGATTGTTGTTTTGTTGGATGGCTGGGAATGATCACACTCGGCTGTCGGCGACTCTTGACTCTCACGCCCACCGTGCGAGTTGGTGGAGCTCACAGTGGTTTTGGTTAATGGTTATATTATACAGTGTCTCTGACCTGGCCTGACCACCATTGCCTTTATCACAGGCCCATCGTCAGCAGTGATGGTTATTCCCGCTGCCCGCCGGGTCCTAATGGTGCAGACTATCTCCTATCAGGTTATAAAGCCAGCCGGGGCGTGACCACTATGTCACTGGGTCGCCCGGAGATGTCCTCGACATAGATTCCGCCGGGACTGTCGGGACCGGGGAGATTCCGCGGAGACTGTCCGGGACCGGTGAGATTCCGCCGCGACGGTCTGGGACCGGTGAGATTCCACCGGGACTGGTGAGATTCCGCCGGGACGGTCCAGGACCGGGAGATTCCGCCGGGACGGTCCAGGAACGGGAGATTCCGCCGGGACGGTCCGGGACCAGTGAGGACCGATGGTAGGGGCGAGACGCTGAGCAGCGCGACTGTCTTGCCGGGTCGCGTTGGCCCAGATCTACCCCTTTATGACTTTTCGGCTGTTGCAGATCGGTGCGGGCGCAATTTACGTCCGGGATATTAAAGGGAATCTTTTCGCTGAGGAACGAACTCTGAATTGACCTATTCTGCCCAGCAACAGACTGTGCCGATAGCGGTACGCTGGTAGGCTGATGTGCTTCTAGTATTATTTGGTGCACCACCACACCTGGCATTAACTAGCCTAATGTCAGCTCCTGTTCCGGTTTGTTCTGGCCAAACTCATGGATCATATAGGATCGGAGACCTTGTGGTTTTAGGCTTCCGGCTCCGTCTCCGGCTCCGTCTCCGGCTCCGTCTCCGTCTCCGTCTCCGTCTCCGTCTCCGTCTCCGTCTCCGTCTCCGGCTCCGGCTCGGCTTCGGCTCGCGGCTCCGCTCCGGCTCGTCTCCGGTGCTCCGTCTCCGTCTCCGTCTCCGGCTCCGGCTCCGGCTCCGGCTCCGGCTCCGGCTCCGGCTCCGTTGGTCACGCCTCAGCTGACGGAGGTCGGCGCGGCGCTCTGGCACGTGAAAACAGTCTCAACTTATTTAGCGCGACAGATGTCTGTCGTGAAATGGCCCGACGCGATGACTGGCACTTCGGAGACAAAGCGTGTTGCATAACGTTATTGAGGCGCGGTGAGGCAGCCTGAGCAGCCCTTCTGGATGCTCAGAAGAGGGCGTTCAACTCCCTCGCAGACGGCGCAACACGTGTGTTGACTGCGGAGCGGAGCTGTGACCGGTGGAGGCGGACAGACGTTTGAGATCAGGATGACAGTAAGTGGCGAACGGAGCGGCTGCTCTTAGTGGTCTGGCGCACAAATATCGTGCGGTCGCGGCGCTCCGTTTCAGGTGGGTGGTTCGTGGGGACCATTGTCCGCCACGCGGCACGTGAACAATCCTCAGCCTAACACTGGTCACGCGCCGCTGGTCAGATCCGGCCGCCGCTGGGCGAGCGCGTCCACCGCTCCGACTGTAGAACGACTAAGAGTCTCGAAGGAACCGGAACACACTGGGTGGGACAGTACCAGACCAGACAATCAGACGCCAGGGAAACCGGGCGAAGCGAACAAACATCGTATCGGTTTTGCATCCTCATTTTAGCATCATCATGTAGTTGGCTAATCAGCAATTCTGGGCTCATGTTTTCGTAACCTGAATAGCTAGCCGAAACGGTTATGGCCGAAGTAGCGCAAAACGAACTTGTTATCAAAATTCTAGGTACCAAGGTGTGTTAATGGTAGTTGTTTATTGCAATAAAGTTTTCAAATAATATTCCAACGCAATTAGTAGGAATATTAAATATTTTGTAAGCGTAATATTCAGGACTCATTTGCCGAGAACTTGGAAATTAAATTGCGAGTCCCTATGATTTGCTTTCCTGACCGAATGATGATTTAACACAGCATTGGAGAAGGTATATGTTTTTAGCATCAATCAATCAGGCACTTTCAGATAAATAGAATGTCTGTGTCTATATAGAATGCATCTTGGAATCATTCAGGCATGTGTATTGGGTACTACTTGACTTTGTCTTCTGTGCATTGTGCATACCGATCAGGATTTGTAAGGCATTGGTCCGTACTGCCTATACGCTTCCAAATAAATGCTGTCCCCCTCAACACCACATTACATGAGTAGATGCTGCTCCGCATGACATATTTCTGAAGAGATGCTGTTCCGTAATACACGGACGCAGTTTTTCTTCTTCTCACAAATAGCACGGCGTGGTGCGGCGTTTTTTAACGTGGAAACAGACCATGTTTTCCTGGCACGTAGGGGATGATTGATCGACAAATGTATGTTATTGCCACTTAGAAGGCAGATTAAGGGGAATGTTTCACCTTTCTGAAAGTTGTCAAGCATACGCTGGTTGTACTTTGCAGAGACAAAATATTGAAATACCTCAGTGCTGCTAAAAATGATGATAATTGAGGATATTTTTTTTATCGAAAATTCACTTACCTTCATGCAAATTAATTTATTTAAATTGGGGAAAATGACGTCATTATTGAGATCATTTTTTAAATCAATCTTCGACAATCTTTGTCGAGAATCTGGCGACTTAAATACAAGCAAGTATTTTGTTACCGTACATGCAGCAGCCAAGGTTCGATAAATACAAGTCGTTTTTTCCCGCGGAACCAACAATCTTGAAGTGACTGTCAGCCAATCAGCGGCGGGACTTGCATATATAGATCCCTTTTGCGAATTCAAAATTTAATTGCTTAAAAACAGTTAAGTTTTTGGAATAATTATTTCGTAATCAATATTTTTCAATAATGACCAAAGATAATGGCTATCTCAGTTCAAAACCAATACAAATGTGAAACATTCCCTTGGTGATGAGTACAGTAAATGATGCTGTTGTTTTCCGCTCCGCCTTAGGGCTTGGGATATTAATTGACCGTTAAAATTATCTGCGATCGATTAAGTGAGTGGCATATCTCGCCAATCATCAACCGTTGTTAATGTCATGTCCACATTTAGCCACGGGGTCTACTATTAGAAAACTTCCGAACTTCTTTAGAACTTCTTTGGAACTTCTGTTTTCTTTAGGAGGCAGAGTAAGAGGATAGAAGCTGACGCTTCGTGACAAGATAACATACATTCATGGGACCATGCTGTGACTGATAACCGTCCTTCACAGCCGCAATGACACCGTGACACAGTCACATATATGAGAAACTCCCAATTCCCGCCGCCGTTGCCATCAGTCAAGTTCAACCATCCTGACAACCACAGCGGTATCGCTGTTACGCGGCCCCCATATATGGCGATGGCTCATAGATGGCGCGGCGGTGGCGGTGGCGATGGAACGGCGGTGGACGGTGGTTGATAGATGGCGTTGGCAGCGGAACCTGACAGCCCAATCTTACCAAGTACCGTGATCGCACCAAATCTGACCAATTCCGTAGTATACGACATTTTGTTGCGCCGGCATGTAACACTTCTGGAACTCGGGATCGAACTGGAGACGTTCCTTATTCCTATCATCAGCATATTTTCTCTACTGAGCTATTTCGACAATGAGCTAGGTCAAACCAAACGCCATGTTTCCATAGGTGCGTCATTCTGAGCGGTCCATTCTCAGCATGCCGTACTGGCGTATTCACGGGACTTGGTAAGACTGGGCCTGCAGGACAGCCGGCTGAGTGTGGAGTGGGTCAGCAGTCAGCTTCAAGCCTCGCCACCACCACCCTGTCCGGCTGGAGCGTGAAATGAGTAGCCGAAGAACGCTCGGATATTTATGAATAATTTGTCCCTCGGTGCCGCCGGTGGTGCGTGCTGAACCACTGCACGCACGGCATTCTGCAGGGACCTCCCGACATCTCGTGAAACAGTGTCGGTGAACAGGGGATGCTCACGTCCACCCGCTAGTGAGCACGGCTCTCTCCTGCGGTTTATCGCGCTCAAGACAGGTAATCTCCATGACACTTGCAGGGCTGTGAAGCAATATGTTCTCAGGTCTTGAATTCTTTCATCTACGACGGCGTTTTCACACGCTTCTCCGTCCAACCCACGTCAACCCGCCGGGTCTGGTGGCCTCTGAACCGCCGGGTCTGGTGGCCTCTGACCGCCGGGTCTGGTGGCCTCTGACCGCCCGGGTTGTGGCCGCTGACCGCCCGGGGTCTGGTGGCCCTCTGACCGCCGGGTCTGGTGGGCCTCTGACCGCCCGGGTCCTGGGTGGCCTCTGACCGCCGGGTCTTGGTGGCCTCTGACCTCCGGGTTTGCGTGGCCTCTGACCGCCGGGTCTGGCTGGCCTCTGACCGCCGGGTCTGGTGGCCTCTGAACCGCCCGGGTCTGGTGGCCTCTGACCGCCGGGGTCTGGGGCCTCTGACCGCCGGGTCTGGTGGCCGCTGACCACCGGGTCTGGTGGACTCTGACCGCCGGGTCTGGATGGCCTCTGACTCGCGCGGCATCTGGGTGGGCCTCTGGAACCGCCGGGTCCTGGGGTGGCCCTCTGACCGCCGGGTCTTTGTGGCTCTGCCGCCCGGGTCTGGGTGGCCTCTGACCGCCGGTCTGGTGGCCCTCTGACCGCCGGGTTGGTGGCCTCTGACCCCGGTCTGGTGGCCACTTGATCGCCGGGTCTGGTGGCCTCTGACCGCCGGGTCCTGGTTGGCCTCTCGACCACGCGGTCTGGTGGCCTCTGACCGCCGGGTCTGGTGGACGCTGACGCGCCGGGTCTGGTGGCCCTCTGACCACCGGGTCTGGGTGCCTCTGACCGCCGGGTCTGGTGGCCTCTGACCGCCGTGGTCTGGTGCCTCTGACCGCCGGGTCTGGTGGCCTCTGGACCACCGGGTCCTGGTGGCCTCTGACCACCGGGTCTGGTGGGCCTTCTGACCGCCGGTCTGGTGGCCTCTGGCTGCTGGGTCTGGTGGGCCTCTGACCGCCGGGTTCCTGGTGGCCGGCTGGACTGGCCGGGTCTGGTGGCCTCTGACCGCCGGGTCTGGTGGCCGCTGGCCTGCCGGGTCTGGTGGCCGCGCTGACCGCCGGGTCCTGGTGGCCTCTGCATCCGCCGGGTCTGGTGGCCCGCTGCCGCTGGGTCTGGTGGCCTCTGACCGCCGGTCTGGTGGCCTCTGACCGCCGGGTCTGGTGGCCTCCTGACCGCCGGGTCTGGTGGCCCTCCTGACCCTGCCGGGTCTGGTGGGCCTCTGACCGCCGGGTCTGGTTGGCCTACTGAACCGCTGGTCCGGGTGGCCGCTGACCGCTGGGTCTGGTGGCCTCTGACGCGGGGTCTGGTGGCCTCTGACCGGCCGGGTCCTGGCTGGTTGCTGACCACCGGGTCTGGTGGCTCTCTTGACCGCCGGGTCTGGTGGCCTCTGACCGCCGGGTCTGGTGGCCTCTGACCGCCGGGTCTGGGTGGCCTCTGACCGCCGGGTCCTGAGTGGGTGCTGAAACCACCGGTCCTGGTGGCCCTCTGACCGCCGGGTCTGGTGGTTGGCCTGACCACCGGCTGGTGGCCTCTGACCGCGGGTCTGGTGGCTCTGACCGCCGCGGTCTGGTGGCCTCTGATCCGCCGGGTCTGGTGGCCTTTCTGACCGCACCGGGTCTGGTGGCCCTCTGACCGCCGGGTCTGGTGGTTGCTGACCACCGGGTCTGGTGGCCTCCTGACCGCCGGGTCTGGTGCCTCTGAACGCCGGGTCTGGTGGGCCCTCTGACACCGGGTCTGGTGGCCCTCTGACGCCGGGTCGGTGGTCGCTGACCACCGGGTCCTGGTGGCCTCTGACCGCGGGTCTGGTGGCCTCTGACCGCGGGTCTGGTGGCCTCTGACCGCCGGGTCTGGTGGCCTCTGACGCCAGGTCTGGTGGCCTCTGACCTGCCGGTCTGTGGTTGCTGACCACGGGTCTGGTGGCCTCTGACCCCGGTCTGGTTGGCCTCTGACCGCCGTCCTGGTGGTCGCTTGACCTCCGGGTCTGGTGGCATCTGACCGCTGGAGTCTGGTGCGCCTCCCTTTGAACCGCCGGGTCTGGTGGCTCTCTGACCGCCGGTCCTGGTGGTCGCTTTGGACCCCACCGGTGGTTCTGGTGGCCTCTGACCGCCGGGTCTGGTGGCCTCTGACCGCCGGGTCTGGTGGCCTCTGACCGCCGGGTCTGGTGGTTGCTGACCACCGGGTCTGGTGGCCTCTGACCGCCGGGTATGTGTTGGATAAGAGTCGCACCCAAGAGTGAATATAATATAATGCCGGGGAGGACACAAGTCTTCATGGCTTGTGGCCTCCCCGGCAACAATTTATTTCATTTAAATCTGGTTCATGAAAGATATATTCGCATTTAGAGATTCTAAAGTCAGCAATATATTCCTATTTTTCTTCTTCTTCTTCTTTGGTTTCTCATACCACGTTTGCGAAATATATCATTTGAGTTTTAGGAAAATATCACAACAATAACTAGCGAGCGGCCGTGAAGCGGAGGACCGCACGCGCGGTCCTCTGCACGCGCGGTCCTCTGCACGCGCGGTCCTCTGTCAACTAGAGGAGAAACTTACGCATGAGCGGCCCGCCCTGACCATAGCCATGTTTTTCAGAGACGTATTTTTGTGTAACCACTTAGTTGGTGTACTTGATAATTTGTATACACAAATTTAATGTTAGTAAGAGTATGTACACATTGTACAGTCTAGGGTAAATGTTCTGTCCGTGCAAAAGTTCTGTCCGCTGTTTCTGCCTCTGGTCTGTCCGGTGCTGCACGCATATGGATCCAATGCCAATACTAATAGCCCTCTCCGCCCCCGGTATCAGGGCGAGGGCAAAACAGTTTCCAATAGATTTCCACTGCATGTAGCACCGACAAACAGCCATCACCGATAGACAAGTTGACATTGAACTAAACGGGTGCGCTTAACCAAAGGTTTTTAAGAATACTTTCTACGCTAGCTTCCGTCAGACAAAAAACAAACATCGCCCCAGGGAAATGGAGGATTTATCCGAATAGAGCACTGAAAGGACTGCTACTATCCGTTTTAAGAAGGATTTATTCACCGGGAACATCGTCATCGGTTGAGGTGATAAACTGGACAGAACATCTACCCTAGACTGTACCTATCGTCTAATACAGTTATGAAATTATGCGTTATCCACGGGCTTAGAAGCACTGCGCGTCAAATCACAACACTGTTTCCCTTTAAAGCCCTCTGGCAAAACTCACACTCCGGACTTATTCCCGTCATGGCCTTAACCCTTCGGATCCAAATAACGGCGAATGCTCACTGCCGCTCTATATCTCAGCTGATAAAGTTGTGCCGATAAGCGGTAACCGATAGTTAGGAAGTTATGTCGATAAGCGAGGCCACAGATAACAGGAGACTCCTGCTATCTGTGGTAAGTGTAATGTTGACACCGAGGGCACACCTTTATTATTCACTACGTTACTATAGTTTTGCGCCACCAGCTTTGCATGGTTCAGTTATATATTGTGCGCTACTGCACTCTTCAGGCCGTAGTGTTACTATTGCGTGCACTTCTGCAGTCTCCAGGTCATGGTGTTACTGTTGTGTGAACTGCTGCAGCCTTCCGATCCCCGTGGTGGTACTGTTGTATGCGCTAATGCAGTCTGCAGGGTTTGGTGCTACTGTTGTGTGATCTACTGCAGTCTCCAGAGTTATCTGATGCTATCGTTGTGTGAGCAACTGCAGTCACCAGGGTTGTTTGGTGTTACCGTTGTGTGAGCTACTGCAGTCTCCTTAGATGTTTGATGTTACCGTTGTGTGAGCTACTGCAGTCTTAAGTGTTGTTTGGTGTTACCGTTGTGTGAGCTTTTGCAGTCTCCAGGGTTGTTTGGTGTTACCGTTGTGTGAGCTACTGCAGTCTCCATATATGTTTGATGTCACCGTTGTGTGAGCTACTGCAGTCTTAAGTATTGTTTGGTGTTACCGTTGTGTGAGCTTTTGCAGTCTCCAGGGTTGTTTGGTGGCTACCGTCTGGTGTCACTGTGGGTAGCTGCAGTCTCCAGGGTTGTTTGGTGCTAACCGTTGTGTCATGTGAGCTACTGCAGTCTCCAGGGTTGTTTGGTTGGCTACCGTATGTGTCACTGTGGAGCGTACTTGGCCAGGGTCCTCCAGCGGTTGTTTGGTGCTGACCGTTGTGTCACTGTGGAAGGCTACTGCATGTCTCAGGTTGTTTAGGTCGCTACGCCGTGGTGTGTTGTGTCACTCGTATGGCCTACTGCAGCTCTCCAGGGTTGTTTGGTGCTACCGTTGTGTCACTGTGAGCTACTGCAGTCTCCAGGGTTGTTTGGTGTTACTGAGCTGTCATTGTGTGAGCTGTTAAAGCATCCAGCCCGTGGTGTATTATTTTTACAGGTCTGACCAACTGGGAATACTCGTCAGGTAAGTACTGTATACAAATCAATGAAATGGTCGAGCTCATGCCGTTCAATGAAGTAAAACCAAATTTCCATATACAACGAATAAATAATAACTTTTAAAATGAGGAATCCGGAAACGAAGGCAACCTTAACCCTCGCCAGTGTAGGGTCCGATACCTACATGACTGTGCAGGGGGGGGGAGGGGTCGACCCCTGACGTTTCGCCTCTAGTTGAGCTAGAATTTCGATAACAAAACGAACGTGTTGTTTGTGACGAGAGGAAGCCGCTGATACCAAATTTTAATATCCTGGGTCTGGGCGACCTCTGTGGTCATGTCAATGACCCGGATGTCATCCAAATCGTTAAGGGGTATAGATTTAATTATAAATAAATTATAATCGTTAATGAGCATATAAGTGTGCCAATGCCAAATTTGAAATAAGCGTGAAAAATGTCCTAGAAACTACCAAAGTCTCAAAAGGTCATATCAGGTCATCGGAGGTCAGTGACCTTGGTTGAACTGTGTAAGAAAATGACCCCAGTGGAACATATGATATTGTTAAATGGGTGTCAAATTTGAAACCATTGTCACAATTTTTTAGAAGCTACCAGAGGCAAACAAGACATCTCAGATCATCGTAGGCCACAATCTCAGTTTAAACCATAAATGTCACCTGTTAACAGCTGTGCTCCTGTGTCTCCTGACATAGTCATAATATGCTCCTGAGCAGCAGATCCTCGACCGCACAAGTTGCAAGCATCGATACTACGGGACGCCAGTTGCGCCTGGTGGGACCTTGAGAAACAGGCCATAGGTCACGGGTGATAGGGAGTACCTAGAAGTTTCCAATTGTCTGAGTAACTATGTGTAAAATTGTTTACAAGTAAGGAACTGAACGTTTCATCTCAATCGGTTGATAACTTCGCCAGTTATTTCCCCCCCCCCCAAAAAAAAAAGTATTCTGAGTCAGTTACGAGTCTGCAAGTGGGGTTTAAAGTACTCAAGCTCAATGCAACGAAGTGTTTTGAAATTCCTTACTTTGAAATGAAAGGCGAAGCAAATCGCTTGTCAATTGTATTGGTTGCATCCCATGTTGAAATTATTGCTGTAATTCTTGTTGCAAGCCATGCTGTTGCCATGGGTACGCCTGAGGGGTGCATTGACCCTCGCCAGTGCAGGGAAGGTGTGGGGAATGGAATTCACCACAGACCTGTAGCCGACTCAGAGTTGAGTCATGAATCGACTCATGAATCGGACATTTTTGGAATTCATGAGACGAGTCAATTCAATATTTAAAAACGGTGTTTGAGTCAAAAGTCGAGTCAATTCAATTTGTTTGAAACAGCGCGTGAGTCAGAGTCGAGTCACTTTTTTGGCTGTGAGTCAGACTTGAGTCGACTCGAACGAATTTGCGTGCGTTACAACAGAGACATAGCCAAGGGGAGGTGTGGGAGGGGCACTAGGGCCACGCCTCCTCCCCCTGAGCCATTACACTAGATAAAGTGCGATTCTGCTGACACCTGACCCCACTCCCACTCCCTATCTGGTCAACATCAAGTGATAACTCAACTTGTGATAATGAGCCAAATTGGATCGACTCATCTATATTTTTGAGCCTAGTCGATTATTCCTTTAACATCACTTGCGTCAAGAGTCGAGTCAATTCAATTTATATAAACAGCACTCGAGTCAAGATTCGAGTCAGTTCTTCGGCTGATGAGTCAGGCTTGAGTCGACTAAATAAACTTTTTGGAAGCCTGCCCGCTTGGTGGTCCGCCCAATAAGGAAGCTTTACTGTTATTACAATTTCAAAGAAGCTCAAATCACCTGTCTCGCCTTTGTCAACTTAAAAAGTATTCGACACACAAGTAGGTGTATTTGACGGCTCAAAAGAGGACAGGCCGCTTCTACGATCACCAGCAATGTTCTAACCGAACTTCTACGTTTTTTTATGCAGGATACCAAGCATTAAACTACAGAGCGCATCAGACAGCGTGTGAACGAAACCGGTGACGGGCCGCGAGAAATCCTGTCACGAACCACAGCTGCCGAACGGTGCACATAATTAGCAGATCTATTCCTGGGGAGGTGTTCTGCGGCGAGTGTTCTCCACGCTGCGGCACTGGCTGAGGAGACATCCACTGCGGAGATATACCTACACTGAGCAGGTATGCATATGCACCAACAGACGGTGCCTGAGACGGGGCCATCAGCGGCAGCGGCCCGTTCCCGGCGCTGCTGCGGGAGACGCCCATGGCGCTGCTGCGGCGTGATGCGGCGCGGCGTGACGTCGCCTCGGACACCAGCTGTTGTACGGCCGGCTGACCCGACCCGGCGCACTACCGTACAGCGGCGCGGCAGAGACATATGCGCCGCGGACCGGTCACCGCACCGCACCGCCGCTCCCGCGGTAAAAACGGCGCGACCCACTGTCCGGCGCGGCGGCCGCTGTATTCACTAACGAGAGCCGACTGCCCCACTGACAGAACACCGACTGCCCCACTGACAGAACACCGACTGCCCCACTGACAGAACACAGCGGCAAGCCATTCTTGCGCCATTCTGTTTCCAATGCGCTAACGTAACTAGTGATTTTCTTCACCTAATGGTGAAAAATAACTATATATCACTTGCTTCGTAAGTACTGTTGTTTGCTTGGTGACCATTATTTTTCCTGTGACTGATGGCTCGCAGGACGGTGAGTAAGCAATCAACAAAACTGCATTTCCCACATTTCATGGGATGTCGGAATTTAAAGACACATATCTTTCGATGATTGATGCACTTCTCAACACGCTCCCACTCATCACTATGTGCAGTGTGCGCTGGAATCTGTTCTGGGTTGGCACGCCTAAGCAGCCCTCGACCATCATGTGTGAGAGAGAAGCTCAGACCTTGGCAGCGTCATGTGTGAGAAGTTAAGGCCCTGACGGAGGCTGGTCCGGTGCGTAATGTATCTGGCTCACTGTCTGAAGGACGTCTCTGACTGACTGTTTAAAGGAGAACGTCTCTGGCTGACTGTTTGAAGGAGGGCGTCTCTGGCTGACTGTTTGAAGGACGTCTCTGGCTGACTGTTTGAAGGAGGGTCTCTGGTGACTGTTTGAAGGGACGTCTCTGGCTGACTGTTTGAAAGGACGTCTCTGACTGACTGTTTAAATGAGACGTTCTGGCTGACTGTTTAAATGAAGAACGTCTCTGTGACTGTTTTTGAAGGAGGCGGTCTCTGGCTGACTGTTTTGAAGGACTCTCTGGATGAACTGTTTGAAGGGAGGGGCGTCTCTGGCTGACTGTTGAAGGAGGGCGTCTTCTGGCTGACTGTTTGAAGAGACTGTATCTGGCTGACTGTTTGAAGGACGTCTGGCTGACTGTTTGGGAGGACGTTCTCTGGCTGAGCAGAAAAGAAGGAATGTCTCTGGTGACAGAAAAGAGGTATGTCTTTTGGCTGACGAGAACAGGTGAACAAGGAGGATGGTTCTCTGGCTGACTGTTTGGAGGACGTCTCTGGCTGACAGAAAGAAGGATGTCTCTGGCTGACAGAAAAGAGGATGTCTTTGGCTGACAGAAAGAAGGATGAAAAGGAGGATGTCTCTGGCTGACAGAGAGGAGGATGTCTCTGGCTGACAGAAAGGAGGATGTCTCTGGCTGACAGAAAGGAGGACGTCTCTGGCTGACAGAAAGGAGGGCGTCTCTAGCTGACAGAAAGGAGGATGTCTTTAGCTGACAGAAAGGAGAATGTCTCTGGCTGACAGAGAGGAGGATGTCTCTGGCTGACAGAAAGGATAATGTCTTTGGCTGACATAAAGGAGGATGAAAAGGAGGATGTCTCTGGCTGACAGAAAGGAGGATGTCTCTGGCTGACAGAGAGGAGGATGTCTCTGGCTGACAGAGAAGAGGGCGTCTCTGGCTGACTGTTTGAAGGACGTCTCTGGCTGACTGTTTGAAGGAGGGCGTCTCTGGCTGACTGTTTGAAGGACGTCTCTGGCTGACAGAAAGGAGAATGTCTCGGGCCGACAGATGGAAGGAGGACGTCACAGTCGATGAGTATGACGCCTCCAGCTGATGCGGACGTCCCAGTTGACAGCTGATCTGGCTTCTCCGACCATTCAGAGTGTTCCGAGTGACCGAGCCTAGAGAGAGATGCCGAGAGGCGGGCACAGCGCTTGGACCGTCCGGCTTCAGGGCGGACGGTCCTGTTACCAACGAAGCTCGATATGAATAGGTCCTCGAGATTAGATGACCAGGGCCGTTATTATAACAAATCGAGCCACGGCTTGTTTTTTAATTCATAGGCTCTGATCTGCAAGCTACTGTTTTGATGGTCTCGAAAATTAAACCAAGAAATCAATACTGCCGTTTTCACCGCTGGCTTATTTTGCGCGCGAAATGTTTCAAAACATTTTAAATATGTTTTAAAAAGTTGTAGTATGGAAAGTTTTAGTATACGCGATATATTCAAGAAAAATAATTACTTGATTTAGGCGATATTATCATTATTGCAAGAGTTTATGGAAACCATGAAATGAGCTCATTACAAGATTATGATACAAAATTGTCCGTTTCTAAAGAATATATGCGTCTAGAGTCCACTTCGTTTCAGTGAAGCATACGCCCATACTAGCTTACTCAATCTGGCAGCGTCATAGATCACAGGTCTGCCTTCGCATGGCGCAATAATGCGCTAGAAACGATTCGCTGCCGGCGAGTCCATTATGAATCAAGGGGAGGTTCGGTTTGTTGAGCGACCTAATATGTGCCGACGCATTAAATGTTCGAAGTCTTCTGCAAAAGTTTTCAAGTAGGTAAGATCACACAATTACCTATGCATAATTATCCTTGCTAATTTACTACAAACCGCAATTTTGTAACATACTATATTCTTACCCACATATTCAAAATTCTAAGAGACATTTCAAGACAAAAATCGTTTGCAAAAGCTATGTACTTTAAGGAATGGATACGTATACTAAAACTTTCATACTAAAACATTTTAAAATGTTTTAAAACATTTCGCGCAAAATAAGCCATCGTGAAAACGGCCATTAGCCGTTTAATAGGTACTAAGCATGCTGTCGTTTTCAATTAACTGTATTGATAATAACGACTTGCTTATAGTACACCATGGCTCAGCATTTGATAAAAAAATCGAGCCGTGACTCGATTTTTTGTAAGAGTTATAAGAGTTACCACTTACCAGTGTTACCATTGGACCTAATAGTGATCGGCCGGGCTATCCGAGGATCTGGCCTGCAGCACCGTGACATTACCTGGGATAATTCATTCAGATATCGGGATCTGAATGATAGTTCAAGATTTTGGAAGATTGGAAAATATCCGAAAGAATAAATCCAGCGCGTGATGTGAGTCCAACTACCGGTGCTGTGACTAACGGTTACTAGTTCAGCATGAAATTCAGCTGTTTATCAATGCCAGCCATCTGACGCAAATCAGGATTCAGGACAAACGTGCGAATGCAACCACCAGCAATTAGATGCAGCAAATAAGCTATGAAGCCGGCAAGCAGTGTTGTCCGACGACCGTACGCTCGGTACGTGAGCGTGTGAATTGTCCGGGAGTGTTGTTGAGGTGAAAACTGGCCTAACGGTAAACTACTGTCTCTGTACGTGACCCACTCTTAATGCAGAACTATTGCAATGGGCTCTCATGCAGCCTCGAACCCATTCAACTGCGCCAACGTGCCACGCTAGAGCGTATCAGAGTCGTGTAAGAGCGTGCTCAAAGTCACACTTCGTCTGGCCTGGCCAGATGGCCCAAAGTCACACTTCGTCGGCCCATCAGAACACCGCTAACGAGGAACTAAACACAGCACGCTTTTGAGAGCGGCGTATATCATGCTGCATGACCCACATGCGGCCATTTACGAGGAGGAATGGGGCACTGGGCACTGGAAACCCGGAGCACTGGGCTCAGATAATACAAGAAGATGAGTTATTCGCGGCGTCAGTTATTCAGCGCGGAGAGTGGCTGTAACGGTCGGATAATGTGAACAGAAGTGAGACGTAAACCGCCAGATGGTGGACTTGACGTGGTGCTCTGTGGGCGGAGTCTCGTGTGCTGACGGAGGTGCACCTGATCTGACGACTGCGGTGGTGCACCTCATCTGACCGGCTCTACTGCACTGGTGCAGCCGACCTGACGCACCTCATCTCACGGCTCTACTTGCACTGGTGCAGCCGACCTGACGCACCTCATCTCACGCTCTACTGCCTGGTTGCAAGCCGACCTAACGCACCTCATCTCCACGGCTCTAATACTGCACTGGTGGGGGTGTGGAGGGGCCTGGGCTGGGTGGTGGGGGCGGGTGGGGGGGTGGGGGTGGGGGTGGGTGGGGCCGGGCTGGGGGGTGGGAGGAGGGGGGGGGGGGGTGGTGGGGGGGGTGGGGGGTTGGGGGGGGTGCAAGCCGATCTGGACGCACCTTCATCTCACGGCTTTACTGCACTGGTTGCAGCGACCTGACGCACTCATCTCACGGATCATATTGCACTGGTGCAGCCGACCTGACGCACCTCATCTCACGGCTCTACTGCACTGGTGCAGCCGACCTGACGGCTGTGGTTCGGCGACGCAAGTGACGGCTGCCCGGCAGCACCCGACCGGCAGCTGTGGTCAGCTGATCCCCTGCAGTCTCCGCCGCGCAGCCTGCTGATGACAGCCAGCTAACAGAGGACGTTACAGGTAGCTGAGACATCTGTGTCGGCTCCGAGGGGACCGAAAATAAGCCGACACACCTCTGCTGCCTCCGGGGAGAGGGGTCGGAAGGACCCAGGCCGTCATTGGGAGCGTCGGAGGCAGCTAAGGTACACCTATGTCGGCGCCACGGGAGGAAGAGATAGGACCCTGGCGGGCTGGTCAGCTCCTGCAGTGCAGTTTGTGTGTGCCGTGGGAATCGCAGCCGGCCGGCGGCGGTCGGCAGCGTTGCGTGTCCAGACCAACAGCACGTCCCTGCAGCTCCCCACTGAGACACACTGCTGGCGGCACGTCCCTGGCAGCTCCCCACTGAAGACACACTGCTCCCTACTGAGACCCTGCAGCTCCCCACTGAGACACACTGCTGGCGGCACCCCGGCGCCGGCGGCACACCGATGCCGGCGGCACGGCCGAACTGGGCTGCCGCCACCGGAAGGGTGAACTCTCAAGAAAGAGCAGCCTCGAGGGAGATCATTATAGCAGGAGAACTGTCAGATAACGGAGCGCAGCCTCCAGAGGTAGTATCATCATCAGAGAAGCTCACCTGTATCAAAAGATCTCTCTGCGGGAGGTGCGATTGGAGCGGAATTCCAGCGATGTGGCACTCGCGGCGCTGTCGAAACTGACATCTGTCTCGACAAAAACGCGTTGGAAATCGCTATCGCTGGAGTATTACCAGCGTGGACTCCGATTTTGGTGTGACTCGATCAAACACCTGTTGTGACACCCGCCGCGTGTCTCATTGTCGGTGATCAGGAAGTGGTCGGCCGTGCGGTATGCATGTGACCGACATTTGAAGTAGGTAGAATCATGGAGGATGAGTTGCGCCTGCGTCAAGCACCGTTGGTATTGCGCCTTGAGCTATTCAGCACTGCCAGCTGTTGTCTGCGGTGGGCCCAACGATGTTTAGGGTGGGATTCCGCCATGCTATTATAAACACTTATGTTCTCGTTCCGTTAGCTGCCCGTTGCACTGCAGTCACAGTGAAGCATGAAGGTATATTCCTCCTCATGGAGCACTATTGTGTGGTAATAACCGACTTTAACACGCCTCTTCCAACTGCTGTGCCATCTCTGTACCTCACTCTTCTCGGGGAGTGCTCTGCTCCTCTGCGGCACGCACTCTCTACCGTGACAGTCGGTCCTCCCGGGGAGTTCTCCGCTCCACCCGGCACGTGCCCTCTACCGTGACAGTCGGGCCTCTCGGGGAGTTCTCCGCTCCACCCGGCACGTGCCCTCTGCCGTGACAGTCTGCCGTGTGCAGAGACACGGCATTTTTTCCTCTCATCAGCCGGCTGCCCTGTCATCTGCGGCGGCACGGGGAGGAGGCTAGACGATGACAGCCGTCAGAGACGGGCGGCAGCTGCTTCAGCAGACGGACACAGGACTGGAGAGGGCTCCACTAACGTGACCGTCAAACATCGGCCGTGCAGCGCTTACAGAACTATTCGAAGTGGCCATCGAGGATCCTCAAGCATCAAGTAGATATGAGCAAAAACTACAGTGCACTCTGGCGGAGCTCCCAGTACTGGTGTCGGCGTCGGCGGTACGGATTGCCATTCGCCATTCCGAGGAATACGAACAGTGATGCGTTACATCTGCCCTGGTGGCTCAGTCCGCACTCAGTGCAGAGGGTCTGCATTGATATCTGTCCACTCAGACAAGGTGCGTCCAGATACTTAAAACATTTGTCATCTGCCCGACGCCACATGACCTGGAATTTTGCGTTGCTTGTAAAATCCCGGCACATATTTATGTGAGAAATGTGACTGATTCTGGCTGTTTCAGAAAACACTAACGCATGTTTAATGTCTCATGGTCGGTGGTCCCATTTGTATTCACACTGGATCGTGCTACTGCGGTCAAGGCATGGTTTACATGTGAAAACTGCACCTGCCTAGGAATAGCTGAGGCGCAGCTGCCATTGAGCGATTAGCGTCCTACTTCCTGACTTACTCTGCACGGTCAGGCGGCCGCCCGCAGCGCGCAGGAGCCGAGACGTCTCGCCTAAACGGCGGCGTTTTAATGAGGCTTGTAACTCTGTGTCGATCTCTCCTGCGGCGTTACGAATGGCCGTGGCTTGTGTTCGGAGATCGGTACCCGCCCCGTGCCACAGTGGTGTTGTGACGTAGGCAGTCCTGTCCAGCCCCCCACAGGCTGATGAAACGGTCATGTTTTACGGCCCTGATCGACCGACCGACTGATATCCGAGATCGTATGTCGGCCCTAGACAACATCGGGCCCTAGACAGCAGCGGCACTCCACTCTAGCAGCAACCCCAGACGGCAGCGGCACTCCTCTTCGTCTTCAGCCAGCATTCATTGGTAGAGTGTCGGCTGCAGGACTGGTGCATTTGCTCTGGTCCCGGAATGGAACCGCCCGTTCAGAGTCCCTTCACGGAGAACGGTTCGGTGCCTTTCCGAGGGTAAGTGGAATGCGTGTGAATGTCCATTGTCCATGCATGCGTATATATGTCCATGATATAGGTACTTAGGTGCTGCCCTTTTAGGGCTGTACCTGTTTTTTCATATTTTTCTGCTCTTTTTCTATCCACTTCACCGGTTGAGCGTTGAGCAGGGTGAGCGTCACTCAGAGCTGGGTGAGCGTCACTGGCACGTGACGGGGCGAGTGATCGCGTGACGGTGCAGAATCAGGGAGCGCGTGTGGCGTGTCACTACCCAGTGACGCTCGCTCCGCGACCCAGTGGCGCTCGCTCAGACGTGTCACAGAAACTCCACACAAACAGCTTCCTGGCACTGCCACAGCGGCTACCGCTACACAGCACGCAACGTCTGTAGATATGTACATTGTACAGCGCGATGCCATGACCCACACAGGGAACCAGCGCAAAGCACGCTGTCATGACCCACACAGCTACGCGGCTCACGGCGCGGTATTATCGCTACACAGGGACAGAGCTCACGGCGTGGTATTAGCGCTACACAGGGACAGAGCGCACGGCGACACGACCTACTGGCTGGGGTCCGGTCGGCCTCGATATCGGCCGAGTCGGCGGTCCCCACACCGGCTCCGGCTCAAACGCGCCACGGTCGTCTCCCGATTCAGCAACAATGGGGCTGCCGTGACACGGTCTGCCAGCTGCCACGACGCGCAGTGGACTCCCGTTCTCGGCTGGACCACCTGTCTGGAGCGCCGCGGGCTCTCACCGCCCGCCTCTCAGTCATATCGCAACTGTAACGGCTCCGCAAACTGACCACTGGCTACCACTGTCCACTGTCCACTGACTATCACTATCAGACCACTGACTACCACTGTCCACTGACTATCACTATCAGACCACTGGCTACCGCTGTCCACTGACTATCACTATCAGACCACTGACTATACCGCTGTCTACTGACCACCAGACCAGCTCGTCCGCCTGCCAAGATACCCGCATTCTCAACAACGGGAAAATACATTAAAATTCATTTGACTCCTTTCTATCGATATCTCCCTGCAGCCTGTATGATGATCTCAGGGCCTCTGCGGTTTCGGCGGCAGTCTCAGGGCGCGATCTATTTACGGCTGGCACAACAACCCAGCTCGGACAGGACACGGAAAGATGGGCTAATTGGAGCGTCACGGTCTATTAATTGGCGGAGCGCGCGGCTGAGCGGTTACACGCCTCTTTCAGCGTGTGTCAGCGCAGCACCGAGAGGCGCGCTGTGGCCTGCCATCATCCTTCAGACCGCGTCAATTAGACCAGTGGGGACTGTCGGCACCTGCGGGTCTGTCGAAACCTGCGAGGCCTGTCGAACCTACAGGGCCTGTCGGGACCAGCGGGGCCTGTCAGGGCATGCGGGGCCTGTCGGAGCCTGCGGGCCTGCGAGGCCTATCAAAACCAGCGGGGCTTGTTGGGACTTACATGGCCTGTCGGGACATGCGGGTTTGTCGAAACCTACTGGACCTGTCGGGACAAGTGGGGCCTATCGGGGCCAGCGGGACCAGCGGGACCTGCGGGGCCTGTCGGGACCTGCGGGGCCTGTCGGGACCTGCCGCTCAACCCACGGCAGCTAGCGGCTCAGCCACCGATGTCAGCTCAGTCCTTCCCCCAGTAAACCGGCTGCTGTGATTTCCTTTCCCCATGCTGGCGTGACTGAGTGTGTATGGGTGGGCTGATCACGTCCGGTCATCAGTGCCTTCTCATGCCACCAGTCAGGCGCAAATCCAGCATTTTGGTCAGGGGGCGCCACATACAGAAAGCTGCGTTCTCCGGGCGCGCCCTACATGAGCGCGAGCCGCGGCGCCCCCTGGATCCGCGCCTGCCAGTGCCCGGATCTATCACAATGCACAGTCCCCTGGGCAATGGACATGTTAGAGCCGTGGCACCTTCGGAGTTGACCGGAGTGCACATTGCCCGACCGGCGCTGCCTCGTACGTTAACGACCGGAACGGGAGCCCGACCGCACCATAAGTGGTGATGACACCATGGTGGAGTGGTGATGACAGGCCTGAGGTGACACGACCCGCCATCTGTGTTGTCCGGCCGACCCGTCACAGAGCTGTAACTAGCTGCCAACACCCGTCACAGACCTGTAACGAGCTCCCAACACCCGTCACAGAGCTGTAACGAGCTCCTTACACCCGTCACAGGGCTGTAACGAGCTCCCAACACCCGTTAAAGGGCTGTAACGAGCTCCCAACACCCGTCACAGAGCTGTAACGAGCTCCCAACACCCGTCACAGAGCTGTAACGATCTGCCAACACCCGTCACAGGGCTGTAACGAGCTGCCAACACCCGTCACAGAGCTGTAACGAGCTCCCAACACCAGCTACGGAGAGCCGACTGTACTCCATTCAGCGTGCAGATGGCTTCGTGAGGCGGCAGTCTGTGTATGTCTGACCGAGTGGCACCGGATCTGTCTGCCAACCCCACCCCTCCCCCTGCTGCCACCCCTTTCAAACGGCCCGTGGTGCAGCGGTGACTGACCTGACATGGGTGCCACCGTACTCTGTCAAAAGAAGTGGTGAAATAACGGCCTGTCATTGTCATCATAGCCGTAGTAAGCACCGTTCGACGTGACTGCATTGCAATTCGCAGGTAACCCGAGATAAAAGCCGCCTGGGTAATTGAGTATGAATAAACTGGATAGAACTCAGTATCATAGCCGCACTTCATCACATGATGAGGCTAAAATCAACCCCGAGAAAGAGTGATTGTGTCCACATCGACTAGCATGACAATCAGGCTGTCAGTGGGGAGGGAATCTTCCATGGTGCTGACTATGAGTACAAATGATGAGGCTGTATGAGGCTGCAAACTATGAAGCTGTTCTGTGCGGCCGGATCGTCCCAGTCGCCGAGAATGTGACACGTGCTGCGGAGCTGCGGTGACGGCTCCTCTCGGCGGCGGAGGGGCTGTAGCTCGGCGTCGCAATAGACTCTGTCACGGGTCCAGTCCGGCCCGGCTCCAGGTCCGGCCCGGGTGCGGCGGCGGCCGTCACACGGTGACAGATGTGACGCCGCCGCCGCCGCCGGCGGCCAGCCATCTGCCGTCCGGTAATGGTATACTCGCACCGCGTCTGCCTGGGAACATACATAATGTGGCGCGCTGCCGCAGCCGTCGCCGTGACACCGCCGTGACACATACCGGGGACGCGCGGAACAGTGGGGAGACGACAGAGGACAGTGGGGAGACGACAGAGGACAGTGGGGAGACGACGGAGGACATTGGGGAGACGACAGAGACGTGGGAGGACGACAGAAACGCGGGAGGACGACGGAGGACCAGTGGGAGACGGACAGAAGGACAGCGGAGACGACCAGAGGCACGTGGGGAGACGACGAGAACAGTGGGGAGACGGACAGAGCAGCGGGAGACGACAGAGGACAGCGGGAGACGACGGAGGACAGTGGGGAGACGACAGAGACAGCGGGAGAAGACGACGGAGGACAGCGGGGAGGACGGACAGAGGACAGCGGGAGACGAAGAGGACAGCGGGGAGGACGGATCGGGAGGACAGTGGGAGACACAGAGACAGCGGGGACGAACGAGACACGGAGACGACAGATGAAAGCGGGAAGACGACAGAGGACAGGGTAGGGGGAGACGACAGAGGACAGGACGGGGAGCGGACAGAGACAGTGGGGAAGGACGACGGTAGGACAGTTTGGGAGACGACAGGAGGACAGCGGAGGAGACGACAGAGGACAGCGGGGCAGACACGGAGGAGCGTGGAGACGACAGAGGACAGCAGGGGAACCCACGGAGGGACAGTGGGAGACGGACAGAGACGCGGGAGAGACAGACGAGAGGACAGCGGGAGACGCAAAGAGGACAGCGGGAGACCGGCAGAGGACCAGCGGGAGACGACGGAGGACAGTGGGGAGACGACAGAGGACAGCGGGGAGACGACGGAGGACAGTGGGGAGACGGAACGGACGCCGGGAAGACGGGCACCGAGGAAGGAGAGCGAGAGAGCGGGATACGAATATCGGGGAGACAGGCCACTGGGAAGAAATTTAAAATCGGCTGTCCCAGACGCAATCTGATCACGTTTGATCCGCCTTAGCTCGTTCTCGCCCACTTCCCATCCACCCAACCCATCCTTATGATGATAATACAGCACTCTTGCGCCGTCATCTTTGCATCTGACATCTGTCGGCGTTGCGGCCCCGACCTTCCCGACCCAGTGAGTGTTACCATCTGCTTCTGCCTGACCTCCGCCTGTCCCTATATGTGCTGCACCGTCACCAGTCCGACCCACCGGCTGACCCAGCCTCCGTCGTCACTCATCCACCGTCTCTGTACCCAGCTCTGACCTCTCTGAACCTCTCAGACATCTGTCGCGCGAAACCCGACCTCCGTGACCTTGTGACCGTACACTGTGTACCAGGTGGCACGTGTCCAGGTCCAGAACTNAGCGCTAGACATCATGCATCGACGGCACTGCATTGCCGCTAAGTGGTGTAAGTGTTCGAAGCACTCCCTACGGACCTGCTCTCTTCTTCCCTGTTATTTGTGCCGCATAGGGCGTTGGTGAATTGATCCATTCACGAGAGAACCACTTGCGCAGCGGTAACGGAGCGTAGATAACTCGAGCAGAGTGTTGGACAAAGAGGGCTGCGGGCCACTGTGATGCTCTCAGGACTAATTACTGCCGTATTGCATGCACTTTAACAGCTTATCATGGCGATCAAAGGCAGCGTATTCAGGCGGTGCGCCTATTTAGATCTGCATCAGATCCCATCATGCGCTGCAAAGTCGAGCAGCTGTTCTGATGTAAAGTCCAGTCACCTTTCAGTTGCCAAAAGGCATACAAATAGATGTCTGCATGTAGTTGTGTCTTCATAGACTATCGCAATTATTTCCCTCTAAAAAGGAAGCGCGAACTCTTTGACTTGTGAGAGTCTTATAAAAGTGCATGCCATTTCCTCCTGAGATGTTCATCCGCATTCCAATGGAGTGTCGGGGAAGTCATGGTGTCAGTCTGTCATAGTTCGATGACACTTTTCACAGATGTCATCTTTCGCGATCGTAGAACTACTACACAATTGTAAGTGGACGGATTCCGTATTCAGATCCTCTAGCTAGTCACTTTTGTGTATGAAGCAAGATGCAATCTATCAGCGCCTTAATTGCAAATCATGATTCTCCGTTTCATCAGCCGTTTTACCATGCCCAACTCCAACGTCGTCGTCATTGGCAAACAATGAGCGCGTGAAGCGACTGCTGCCCGCACACGGGAACGACTGCTGCCCGCACACGGGAACGACTGCTGCCCGCACACGGCAACGCCCAGGGACTGGCTTATAGGGTGATAATGAGCATCCGGCACCATTAACTCAGACTTCTGACTTATGGGACGTCATGCTACCGACCCGGTGGTAGCATGACATCACCAAATATTACCTCCCTCGCCACACTGCCACACACCACACCAGGTGGCTGGCACCGCTTTGGACGCTGTATTAAAATACGCTATCCTCATTTATAATCCAGCACCACCAGCCGCCAAATGAGCCTCTGATTAGGCCTCTGAGCTCTGCCTGGACATCTGACAACGGATCACACGGCGGCGGCGCGCTGTGAGCCGACCGTCGACGGGCCGTCCAACAGATGTTCGGTCCGTAGTACCACCGTGTAGCGGCCGTCGATCCCGTAATATCCCTATTCAGGATAATCTTATCAACAGACACCCCACGCCGTGATATGAGCCGGCTGAGCAGATTACGATGGACACTGGACACTGGACAGGTCCTTCCCGAACACACCAAGCGTGTCAGAGATGGGAAAACAGGCAGGAGTGCACCTCCTCCGCACGATCGCAGTAATTTGGGAAGTAAGCGGGTTCGGCTGCCGTGGCCTCCGATGATCGATACATTTTACATATATGAATGTCAGTAAATAACATTTTGAGGCGCTTAGGGTATTAAATGCAAAGTATAGTCAGCTTCTCCAGTTCGGCTGAAGCCAAGTCATGTCGAGATAGTTCCGTTCAGGCTATCTCCGGCCAGTTCAGGGCAGCTCGGACCAGGTCAGGTCAGGTCAGACCAGGTCAGGCCGGGCCAGACGGGAGTTTTGGTGACGATGACCGTTGGCGGGGGCCATTCCAGATCAGGTCAGGTCTTCTCAGGTCAGGTCAGGTCAGGTCAGACAGGGCTCGATCTGACGGCAGCTGTGGTGACTGGCGGCGTCAGGTGTGGTGACTGGCGGCGCTGTCATGTCAGTCAGGAGGACAGACGGTAACGGTGTCCATACCAGGCCAGATGGGCGGTCTAGAGGTAAAGAAGACGGCCCCGTCGCCGCTGCTGCCGGCGGCGGGCCGGCTGACAGATGGTCTCCGCCGCCGCCGCCGGCTACCGGCCTCACAGTCAGGCGGCACCGCCACACTGCCACAAAGACACCCACAGTCACACAGTCATGCATACACGCGTACACGGCCACCACTGGGTCAGCGGGAGGAATCGTGCGCCGGGTGCTGAATCAGGAGGAGGAATCGTGCGCTCGTCGCTGAATCAGTCGCTGAATCGGCATATCGTGTTAACAGCCGTTACAGACAAATGTGTTTGCTGTGTAAGCACCCAGAAAGGTGTGTTAAAGTGCAGTAACGGAACACATAAATAAATCAGGAATAAATCCGTCAACATTGGAATTTCCATCTGTCATGCCCATGACAATTATATTAATTTATGTATATGCTATTTCTGGGCTATAATGCACAAAATTGCACTGGCCCGGCCATTTAATGTGTTTTAGAGATGCAATGGGAATACAGCACCCATGTGGCCTTTAATAAGTAACGTAAGACTTAATTCAAGATCAGTGTACATGTCGCTGCTTGAGTGGTGCATTGCTTGACCTGTGCTAGTCGGCAATGGGCGATTGTTTGGCTTTTTATTTATATTTATCCCGCAAGATTTACACATAAACATCACCCCAGATGAGAATAGGTATACGATATAAAGTTCCACCTATTTTGCATAAATGCAATATTTGCAGCATTTGGATGAAATATAACGTATCGGTGATGTGATTGTCTGGGAGAACTGGTCGGACTCTGAGCAGTCTGAGCATTAAGCATTGTTTACACAAATCGGTGGGGCGAGCGAAGCTCGATTATTTTGAGTTGCTGACGCATCTTGCCGAAATACATGATATTGTCAACAACAGACCGATCACATTCATATATCAACAGCAATCTGAATGACGCTGAGCCGCTCACACCCAACAATATTCTGAAGACACGCACCAACCCGAGGCTGCGACTGGTGGAAGATTCAGTTCAATTTCAAATTAAGGTTGTAAGCTATTGACGACGATTTTTGATGAACACCTTTCACTCCAATCAAAACAGAAGAAGGTTGCGAACCGAGTCATCAGCCACTGTTGCCGACCCTCCTGCTTCACCACATCGCCATCGCCGCTGCCGCGCCGCTATTGTCTCTGCTGCGGAGGTATCGCCGCCTTCGCGCCGAAATCGCTGTCGTCGTCACTGAACCGGAACTAACACCGACCCCGTCACAGCTTCTCATGTCACCGCGAGAAGCTGGATTGTTGTTATGTGTAGCATAGTTTGATCATTTGCAGCAGCATTTGTTATTTTACCCAGCCAGGGACGGGTCCGAGACATCATACTATGGGATGCGCTTCTTAATTAAAACGGCCGACCGCTAAGCATGGCTCCAAATCAGAGACAGCTGATTGGTTCGAATATCGCCCATGTTTACTGATCCGTCTCACTGTATTATATTTAGGTGATGAATTATTCAGACGGAGGCGAAACCGAGTCCAGCAAGCGATCTAAAACGGGAGCAGGTCATGTTTATATGTTATGTGGGGATATTTCACAATTCAAAGCACTTAGTGGAACTGAGCTGTTATCAGATTGTAGCTTGAGTATGTGAATAAGTAACCTTCTGCTCATGTTGTATCTTAATTAAACTTGATATCGGTATAAAAAATTACATAAAATATTTAATTTGCGTCATCCTCAGAATGATTCTGAGGGAGACAGGTTACTTATTCACATACTCATAATCAGCATACTCAGATATGCCATGGCTTGCCTACAACAGATTGTAGCTCAGCAAATAATGCATTGCTTAGGCACAAAATCATCCAGGTGCGCGGTGTCTAGCAAGTGCGTGGTGCGTGCTCAAAGTTCCCACATAGGTTAAACATGGGGCGGTCGAGGTTTTCGAACGTTCAAAAACGGGTGAAAACGAATACAATTTCGGACACATATCTCACTTAGTATATGTCGGATCGGGATGAAACTGGCACACTTATGTAGAGGGAATAACAGCGTATCGTGCCATACCATATGTTGGTCTCCGCGCGAGAGGGGATACGCGTCAGTAGGCTTTGACAGTGGATTCGTCGAATTTCGGGCGTTTTTCTGTTGTTGTATTCACATCTTAGGAGCCCAAAGGCTATAAGTGTCTCTGAAACTAACTTCATAGCGTAGTGTAGTTTCTTCTATGCATGCTATATAAATATGGGACTGTTAAATGGATGGTTTTGACTTTTGTTAATTATCGAGTAGAAAACATAAAATTTTACTTTTTGAATGTCCAGCATAATTTTTCACTCCCTGAACAGCAAATGGAGTGGTATTGTTCACTGAAATATGCACCATTGAAAAGTGAAAATTCCGGACAATTGTATCCCATATCCACTTATAACACGCACACTTGTATCAATATCTTGCTGATAAACAGGGTAAAACGTAAACCTATTCAGATTTCAGACTCTTAATTTCATCGCTAAACATATTCTCCTCAGTCATTTCTGACCATAGTGATGAGCCGAGCTGAAGAGAACGCGTTTTGTACTGGCAGCAATAGAGCATTCATTTTGTAAAGACAGCCAATAAGACAAACATGGTTTACAGCCTCCGCCTGGCTCATGCCATGCATGCAATCACTAGTAGATCTGATAAATATTGTAGACAAGCAGACAGACGTCATACGACGAATTAGAGTTTTAACATTTGTTTATTGAAGCTCGCTGACTACTTAAATGTTCCGATAATAATTGAAAACCGACTTTTGGTGAATAGTTGATAGTTCATCCTCATGAAGAACTATAGACTTGTATATCATTCTAGTTCATTATACCTATATTTGGGGTCTCTTCAATTCAGACTATAAAGAGGGAATGCTTGATCAAGCTATTAAATAGCCAAAGGTGTTATATCCGGAAAATGGCAAGCATCTCCTCATCTACATGCTTATAACCAGATGGGTTATTAATGCCGGTACTTGGGAGCAATAGCCTCTAGTGTCCAAGGCCTATTCCGAACCGACAAACAACCATTAAAACGAAGTGCGCTCCCTACGTCTCCGCTTGTTGTGTTTTTGTGCCATGAATGATACCATAAAATATCGTTTTCTCCCCAGGGCCCAATCTTACCAAGAGCCGTAGTGCGGGGTATTGGTGTACCGGACTGCAGAACTTTCGGAACCCGGAATCAAAACAGGACGTCCCGATCGCCAGTCCAACATTCTCTCGACTAAGCTATTTAGGCAATGAACTTAGACAAACCAAAAGCTGTGGCTCCAAAGTGCGACATTCTAAGCTCTCTATTCACGGCATGTCGTACTTATACCTACATTTACTGCATTTGGTAAGATTGGGCAAAGGAGTTAGCTTCGTGTGAATTATAACTGCCATTAAATAACTATTTTATCATCATAACCATTAGGTTACCTTTCAGGGTATCCGGTTGGAGTAAGCAGCATTCTACGAAGCGCTTATTTTGCTGTGTTCTTTAAACGAACAATTTACACCTCATTAAAACTTATTAATTGTCTTTCAGGTGTCATAGTGGTGCTTATATCGGATAAATTTGGCGATGTGTAATGCAGGAATGTAATAGGAATGCAACATATGCAGATCCATATGCAATATAATCATATACACTAGGAGCGACCGACACTTTTACAATGAGCTCTTTGACAATCTGTTTACGTTCTTTTTGTCTTCCGTCTGAAAATATCCAATGTAGATACTTATTAATAATGTTTATTATTGTGAATGCAATTTTCATTGACTTCCTTCCTCAAGTTTCAGCAACTATGAAATTATTAGTGGCCAATACATGCACAGATATGCTAACCCGATTTGTAACGACTCACATCTTACTGAGTCGTCTCAAGTCTGACTAACAACCGAAGAACCGACTCGACTCTTGACTCAAGTGCTGTTAACAAAAAAAAATATGAATCGACTCGACTCTTGACTCAAGAGCTGTTTATTCAAAATGAATCGACTCGACTCTTGACTCAAGTGCAGTTTTAACAAATTGATTGGACTCGACTAAAAAATGCATTTGAGTCGACTAAATTTGATTTAGCACAAGTTGCATTATTACTTGATATTGACCGTGGGGGGGGGAGGGGTAGGGTCGGGTGTCAGATAAATCGCATTCTATCTAGTGTAAATGGGTTTCCTCACTGCTCAGGTGAAGGGGCGTGGCCCCAATGCCCCCTTAGCTATGTCCCTGTTGCATTTGATTTACATTTATTTGAGTCGACTCAAGTCTGACTCACAACCGAAGAACTGACACAACTCTTGACTCAAGATCTGTTTCTAACAGATTGAATCGACTCAAATCTTGACTCAAATCCCGCTTTAAAAAAATGAGTCGACTCAACTCATGACTCATCAAAAAATGTCTGACTCATGAGTCGATTCATGACTCAACTCCGACTCAGTCACAAGTCTGATGCTAACTAATCTTAGTTGCAGCACACCATCAACCTAAAATCTGGCGCAAGTTCAGAATTCAGGCAAGGCCTGTCTCCCGATGGTCCTGACCCCCTAATGTATCAAGTTCATGGATTGGGATGAAAAACAAGCAAGTTTTAATAATACGTGATGCACGTGCCATGTTTATCCGTGACTAGCCAGACCATACCGACTTTTGGAAGGGGAAATATTTTGATGCGTGTCAGTGGTAATGCAGCACAGTGTTTTCAATACTCCTTAAACGTGCAGTTGTACTTCCTTAGCATATAATTGTGAATGAATGTGCCAACATATAAATCTAGTGCACATGGCCTAAGACTGTTTTCCCATTGACCACGTGCTCAATTTTAGCCATGTATTAACTGGGGTGTTATCCCGCGCCCCACTGAACCTCGGGATTTTCCGCGCCCTACTGGAGGGTTGAACAGAGCACCCCCTCCCTTCTAACTCAGCTCCTATGGAATTCGAACGTGGACCAAAACCAAAAACACTGTTCGAAACGTCGTCAAAAATCTTTTTGAAACTATTTCAAATTTGTTTGATCAAACTAAAAACAAACGAAATCAAACTAGAAACAAAAGCAAAAATAATAATCACCAGCCCATTGAAATTGACAATTAACGAAATATCCTCAAATTTGACCTCAGTTCTATAGTTTAGGCTCTAGAGGTCATAAAAGTAAAAAATGCTGTTTTGGCAAACATGCTTTTGCTAATTACTTTTTACTTAATAAGGTTGAAATTTCACTTTTCTATCTTCATTATGTCAAGAGTTGTTGACGTCTAAGTGTTGGTGACCTCGGATGGCCTCAGATGACCCCGTATGGGCTTCTTAACAAGACCTGCTCTTGGACCATAAATAATATCCTATGATAACATTATCCAGAAGGAATTGGACTGATATCCTCGAAATAGGAAGCATTTAAATATTTATCCCTGGACTTGTAATGGGGAGGTCACAAAACTGGCCCGATCTCAGGTCACCGATATACAAAATCCGAGATCAACATTTTGTAGATACTGATGGCTTCATGCAATTCTAAAATTTTGGTATCGACCCCTTTCAAACTGTGATTATGGCACGACCTCAAACTTTTTGGGAGGTGAGGTAACTTGAGCTGACTTGGTTACCTGACCTGATCCGACACGGAACTAAAATTTTAACAAAATGTGTGGAAAGGATCAATAATAAGTTATACTAGATTTTGCGGCGCTACGCGCCGCCGTTTTGTCGTAATCTTGATAAAACCGTAGGAGGGGGTTTTCAAACACCCCCTGTGGTGCGCGGGTTATTATATTTCCATAAGTGATTATACAATGCTAAGCCTCATGTCAATGGCCCTGTATTGCATTCTTGAAGAAGTTGCAATGACGATATATATGGCCTTGGCAATGACACTACATTGAACTCTTGAAAAAGCGCGGAACGGCCATGCACTAAATCATTTGATGTACTCCTGACATTAAACATTCCGTTTATGAACTCGCCTTCGGCTTGTTCACAAACTGTATCGTAAATGTCACTCATGAATACAACTATAGTATACAATGCACGCGTCAAGCACATACCACTTCGCAAATGGATACTCCTTCCCTTGAAGCAATGCCCCAAAGACATCATCTTCGCAGCAGTTTAAGTATATAATCATTTCGCAATGTCCGTTTCATAACTCTTTATGGCCGTTTTATCACCATGAAAAGCCCTGGGAAATTAGGGCCACCGCTTAATATCAAGAGCAGACCCCATTAAGTACCACACAACTATATCACCACAGTACCACACAACATATATCACCACAGTACCACACAACTATATCACAACTATAGGCATAGCCTGAAGACTGGAGCTCTGACTGATACTGGAGCTGCAGCAGCCCTGCTATAGACGGGAGCTGCAGCATCCCTGGCTCGGCCGTCAGCCGAAACTCACCTGTGCCGGCTCCTGACGTGACGGCTGAAGTGAAGCGCCTGGTCTCCGATGGCCACTCGCACACGCTCACTCGCTCACTGCACGCGTGCTGGAGGTGCCGTGTGTGGGGACCGCCGTGTGGACCGCTCGAGTGCCGTGGCAGCAGTGTCGTCCGCCGCCGCCGCAGCTCGCCAGCAGGAGGAGCCGCCGCGCCGCGCAGATGGCGTCAGCGTCGCGCCGGCGCGCGCCCTCAGCGCCGCTGGGTCACGCAGCGCTGACACGCTGACACACCGATGGAATGGCAGCCCGATTCGTGCCGTGTGAAGGTTCGAGACGGTCGTCGCTGGTGAGGTGGCAGATGGCGAGCCGAGTTGGGAGATGTGTCACTTAGGGCCTGTTCCCGTCGCACCTCTAACCTCATCTAAGCTGCTCCCACTTGCTCCAGTCGTATTATTCAACACAGAGCAGTTGCAGTTGGAGCAATTTAGAGGAGGTTAGAGGCAGTTAGAGGCGCCACGGGAACAGGCCCTAAGTTGGACTTGGATTCGATCTGGCCGCGGAGTCACTACACGAGTCGGCGGCAGGCGCTCCTCCTAACAAGGACCGACTGATGCAGTCACAACCAACCTCTGACCTGCGACTGGAGTGGAGACGACCAGTCAAGCCAAGCACTCGTGGCTCCATACCCGCAGATCTGCGTGCGCGCTCGCAACAAGAGTGTGCCGTCAAACCCGCCTCTCCAGACTGACAGGGCAACGTCACGGTCAGACTCGCTTCTATGGAAGATGCGTGCTGAAATTGTCTGTTCGCCTTTCCACATCCTGATTTAACATTATTGGTGATTGCCGCTGGCCGGTAAACACAATGTCAGCTTCATATCACTAGTAGACTTAGGTCTGGGAAAATTTACGAGACTAAATAAATCAACGGGCAACCAAACTGACGTGGCATCCAGTGGCTGATCTAGGTTTCGAGGTTGGGGTCAACATGTTTTTCCACTTCGTCAGCAAAAAGTTGATCAGGGGGAGAGGGCGGGTGGTGTCGGGTCGTCAGCGCGAAGAGTCGTTGAGTGGGTGGAAGCGTTAAAGAAATGCAATTATAGATCACGTGATTCGAGGAAGTTGTGGTAAATCACGACTTCCCAGGACAAAACCATAACCTACTGGAACTGTTTGGGGAGCATGCGTTTGCCTACCGATTTTGTGTTTGTGTGGGAGAGGGCAAATTGCCTGGCCTGCCCTAACGTAGATACGCTGCACTGGTGGCATCCGTTATGAATATGTTAAATGCTTCGCCTATAGTTTCATACAAATAAAGATTAACCTTTTCACAATATAAAATATATGTTACAGGCTATACCTACATGAAATAGCGATTCCATACCATCATTTACACTCATCCTCGCCATTTTTGGCGACCTTCGAGACACAGTACGGAACTAATGGCCGTCCATTGTATTATTTCGGTCCTTGACAGCGCTGTTCTTGAGACCATATGGCGACCACTGTCAAACCAACGGCATACCGTCGCCTGTCTGTCGGCTGTATCAAACCGCTGTCGGTGGCGGCGGCCGGCGTCTCTATTACAGCCTACCTCCACACTGACCAGAGACAGCCGCTCGGTCTGGCCGGTGGTGTGGCTCTACTTCTGACTGTCTACCTACGTTTACCTGCACAGGGGAGGATCCAGGGTGCCGATCTGGCCATACACCCAAAACGTCTGAAATCGGAGCAAAATTGACACATTTCCTTTTTTTAAATCAGCTATCAATGCATAAGAAAGCGGAATCCGATGAGTTTTCAGAATTATGTGAGACTCTTTGGACTTTGCCTCCCCCCCAAAAAAAAACACTGGTGGCCCCTACCAAACTATCGTTCTGGATCCGCCCATGTCCTGCACGGAATCATTGCTGCACAATATTACGGTATGCCTCCAGGCAAGGGTGGATTCAGGGGGGCCAAAGAGAACATGCTCCCCAGGCCTAGAACTATGATCCCCCCCCAACAGTCGGACAAACGGTCGGCCTTGCTCTGCAAATTTGTCGTAAAAGCTGCCTTTGCAGCAGTCAAAACCCAGCTATCCGCAGTCAAAAACGGGAAAATTTCGCGCCGCTTCGCGGTATGTCACAAGTTTTGCAAGTTGCTTAGACCGGGCGTCCCAGAAATAACAGACAGATATTCTTTTCTTCTAGTTAAATCAAAATACAACTTTTCGAAAAGTAACATGCGCCCACTCATAAGCCAACTAATGTTATTTTGTTTAACACAGTTTTCGTTAACATGCAGCCATGCAACCGTACCAGACAAACGCCAATGTGAAAATAGTCATATTGCAGTTTGAGACCAACTGTACCTATTGTCGGAACGCAGATAAAGTTTGGCAGGCATTTCAAAATCAAGAAAGCATTATCGAGGAACAATATTTTGAGCATAGAAAGAAAGTTTATTATAACAGGCAACACCAACAAAGTGAACAAGTTAAGAAGCAGAAGAAAGCGAAAAGGAACCCCCACTGACGCGAAAAAGTTCAGGGAAGCCCTCTTTCGGAGCCCGTGCAAGTCTGTTTGCCGTATGGGTCAATAACTTGGCTGTGACAAGAGTACAGCGCAAAGTGGATGTAAAATTGTTCCTCTACACTGTATGGGAAATAGTTTTACATCCGTGCCTACAGCTCTTTGCGCTGTCCTCTTGTCACAGCCAAGTTATTGGCCCATACGGCAAACAGACTTGTACGGGCTCCGATAGAGAGCTTCCCTTGACTTTTTCACGTCAATGGGGGTTCATTTTTTCTGCTTCTTAGCTTGTTCCTTTTGTTGATAAACTTTCTCTCTGGGCTAAAAAATATTGATCCTCGATAGTGCTTCCTTGCTTTCGAAATGCTTGTCAAGCTTAATCTGCGTTCCAACAATAGGTACAGTCGGTCTCAAACTGTAATTTGACCATTTTAGCCTGGGCGTCTGTCTTGTACGCCTGCATGGCTGCATGTTAATAAAAACTGTGCTCAACAAAATAGCATTAGTTTATTAATAAGTAAGCGCATGTTATTTGTCAAAAAGTTGTATTTTGATTTAGCTAGAAGAATAAAAAATCCGTCTGTTATTTCTGGGACGCCCGGTACAAATTTTGAAAATGGGAAAATGAATTGCATTAAGTGCTGGTAAAGGCTTTTCCTGACGGTAGTTGCTGATCCATGGACCAATATTTTGCATCATATTGAGATGTGCAACGCTGAAAAGGGGTTACCTGAGGCTTGGCTCCACTCACGTTCTGGTATTAATATTACAATTTAATTTTCTACGGCCTAAAATCAAAACTTTCACGCCGCTTCGCGGCGTCACATTAGTGACCATCGAATCGTTTTCTGAGGAAACCATCTACCAGCGAACCCATCGTCATCGCTTTTGATTCGTCATCTCGTAACGCTGAATTTAATGAATAACATTTTTAGCTTCTTATCCTCTATAACGCCTTCATTATCCTCTACAATGCATATATTTCTTGGGCTTATCAGGCAAACACGCAAATATTTCGCGCCGTTTTGCGGTGCTAAATAACATTTACCTATACTACGACAGGAAAATCCACATTAAAAATGCTGAAAGGGTTTAAATACACGCAGAAAATGGGGTACATTCTTTTCGTCATTTCAGCCGACTCCCCAGCCAAACATTAATCAGTAACGCACCTGTCTGTATACAGTTGCAGACGGGCTGGCGACGCGCTCCCTACCTCCCCCCCCCGGGTCAACAACTTCCTCGCTGACGGCTGATGGCCTGCAATACACCCCTCCCCCACTCAACCACTTTTTGACAATATGCCGCTGGATTTGCCCCCCTCACAAAACAAAACACAGCTAGGATGCGCCCCTGCCTCCAGGCTGCAAGTGCACTACACCCAGAGTATAAAGTGGCCATAGTCTTTTCAAATACAGTGGTATACTGTGCCGGAAAGCATACCTACATTAATTGCGGTACAGTCTACATCTATCGCAGCGACGTTCAATTAGTACCAATTAGTTTCGATGCAATGTAATTACCTATGGCGTGTTGGAGACTGCAACGTGGTGTTAGGCGCATTAAAAAGTGGTAGACTGCGCCGCAATGTCACGCAATAATGCGGTACAGTCTGCCTATTTTCAAAGGGAAGGTAGATGAGGAAACTGTGCCCTTACGGCTAAGCACCCGTTGCAAGCATGAACCGAACAGACATTGTATTGTTCTCTGCATTGCATGCTTGTCACATGGTGACATGTCTCATCAATTCCTTGTGTTTAATCATATATAAGTTGTGTTCCATTATATTTGTTGTGTTCCATAATATACCGATTGCAAAGTCGGAGGCCAAAGTTTGGTCCTGACAAATTATGCAAACCGACTCTGGACTCCTGATTTCAGCTCCAGCCAAGAGTGCCGATCCGACCGACTGCGACAGCTTCACCCGACTTCGACTTTATGATCCACAATCCTGGTTAAACTTAATCAGTGTAAGAACAGTAGTAAAATAGGGAAAATTCATACGGTTCTGTTAATGTTATTTTTATGTAGCTCCAATATGTCTTGAGTAAGCCCAGGTTGTTATAATTATTCCAGGATCCCTTCTCAATATTTCTCACATACGTTTGTGGCTATAGGGCAGTTGTTTTCCTCTCTGTCGGAGCAGGAAAACGACTTCGGGGAACTTCACATCCGAATAGTTTTTAACTTGTGTCGTTTCGCTCAGAAGATAAACGTGTCATTCGTGATTTATAGGCCCACTGCGGCGGACGTTGCAATGCAATATTTATGTGCAGCATGAGCTCGGTGAACTGCTCGCTTGTGTATTGCTCGAGCAATTTGTCACAATGCCTGCTAGTCCACGCTACAAACCTTGCTAAGTCTGACTTGGTCCGTTATCTGCCGCTTGTTAACGTTGCTCGTACCCACGAGATCACCATGCGATTGAATCCGAAGCAGACAACGTCAACCGGTGCGGCGCTGTGATGTAGCAGCCGACGCGATGTGGTGTGTAGCAGCCGACGCGATGTGGTGTGTGTGCAGCCGACCGTAGCGCCTGGTAACCGAGTCTGGTTCTCCACAGGAGTGGCTCGGGGCTGAGTTCGCAGCCGACAGGCCATCGCCCGATCTGCGGCGGCTAGCTCGATCATTAGAGTGTCGTGTCCGGTGAGCAGTCTGACTGCCGGACGCAGCTGGCGCGGCGGGGACGCACGTGGCGCGCAGCTGACGGGAAGGAAGGACGCACCGTTCCTATGTACCGCAGTCCGCTGCTTATACTGTATGGTCCGTTAATAGCACCCCCTAGGCGGTGTCCCTCGTCAGGACTGCCACAAATGAGAGTCCAGACTGACCGAAAGTGAGCATGCGAACAGTAATGGTTACGTAGGTAAACCATTTGCGAACTCGTCAACTTATTCAGTGCTCAAGATATATCACATATTTTTTTTCTTTGATTCAGCATGTAGCTATTTAATCGCAATAGGGGACCTCCTAACAAGCTGTAAATAAAAGTTTAACCTCATGCTCATATTATGTAGAAATATTTGAAT
>VOPJ01009157.1:47045-67333 GCA_014673585.1 Semibalanus balanoides
GAAAAATATTAGCCGGCTTAAAGTAAACATTTGCCTTTNATACTACTGACAGGTGAAGTACGAAAAGCGCCAGTCACTATCCGTAAGGCTGTATGGTGCACGGTGTCGAGAGTACGTTTATACGTGGTACATGCACTGTCGTAAGCGATGCTAGCGTAATCAAGCTTCGAACGTATCAGAGAACGGTAAAGAAGTAAAAGTGTTGCTCTATCCGATCCATACGTGGTTCGTGAGACGCACTTTAAAATATTTAACGCTTTCGTGGCACTTAAGTCGCAGCGACCATAAAGGTGCTCTTTGTATGTAAGACGACTATCTAGCAAAACACCCAAGAAACGGACGGACTGTTCAAGAGGAATATCTACACCATAGATCCGCAGAGGAACGCCGGGACAGTTTCCACGCCGCCGGCAGAAATGCATCGCCTTTGTTTTAGAGCTGGAAAAACGAAACCCATTGCTAGTAGCCCACCTCTCCAAGCGAGTAACCGCCCCTTCGAGTTGGCGCTCTAATGCAGGTGTCGACAATGAACTGTACCAAATTGCAAAATCGTCAACAAACAAGGATCGTCCGACGGATTGGGGTACAGCTTCGCCAACGTCATTTATCATGAGTGCAAACAAAGCAACACTTAAAACACCACCCTGAGGCACGCCGTTCTCCTGTAAAAAAACGCTCTGAAAACTGGTTTCCAACTCGTACCACGGAAGAAAGCGTTCCCGTAAAAAGTTTTGTAAAAAATAGCCCATAGCACCACGAATACCACAGTTAAAAGCTTTTAAAAGTATGGCCATGCCGCCAAGTAGTGTCATACGCCCCTTCTATATCGAAAAAGACAGCACCCCATGGCGGCGCTGCTTAAAAGCCATCCGGATGCAGTGTCCAGTGTCACGAGATGATCACGTGCTACGATCCTCCGATCCACACTGAGCCGGAGTTAAAATGTCCTTACTCTCGAGAAAACAATAGACAGACGTAATTACAACCTCTCCATCAGCTTGCATAAAGAAGATGTCAAGGAAGATTGTCGATAGTGAAGGGATCTTTTTCCGTCTTTCCCAGGTTTTAACAGAGGCACCACCACAGCTTCCCGCCAGGCAGCAGGAAACTCACCTCTCTCCCAAAGGCGGTTAAAAATAGCCAAGAGTACCTGGAGGACAGAGCTGGGAAGATGTCGAAGCATATCGTTGTGAACCTCATCGGGACCCTCAGACACACTCCGAAGCCCGGTGACAGCCGACCTACTCAGTCATGGAAAAAGGCTGATTTAAGGTCAGCTGCTCGAGGTGCGAAGGTCGACCGGGTTTGCCTCAACGACCTTATGACGTAAGAAACTGTGGGTCAGCGTTGGCGTCCCACAGCGCTTCGCAAAGGCAACGACAATCTCGTTTGTAAGTGCAGGGTTAAATGTCCGCCACGTAGCTGTAAAACCGCAGAGGTTGACTAGATATTTCCGGAGATCTGTTTGATTTGGGAACAAACTGTGAAGTTGGAGTGCACCGATTCAAGTCGCATCGACAAACTCCTCCCAGACACACGTTTGCCTCCAATAGACGTTCCGGGCTGCCGCCCTGGCTCGTTAAGGAATCACATTCTCCGTCGTTGCATTCGGTCGAAGGCTCGGAACGCCCGCCTTCGGCCCTGATGGCACCACGGCACTCCTCAGTCCACCACGGACCGGTATAGCGTGAAGGAGCACCAAGAAGTCCTGGAATGGCCTTTGAGAACCATCTAGGACTCTGCTCGTGGAAGTTCTCGACAGAAGCGTGGTATGGCTTTGCAGAGTCGGTGGAAAAGGCGTCCTCAGGCCAGCCTCAAACTCACCCCAGTCACTACGCAAGTTCCACCGCTGGGGTCAGAGCACAAGGGAACTGAGTCCTGAGCCTTTTCATGCCACACTGGGAAGTGGTCACTCCCATTGGTCCCCAGCCACACACCATGTAAAGAGTGGCATGAGCTGGGGGCCTGTAAAGACCGATTCAAAACAAATCTCTCTCGCGGGTGAGTCGACTTCAGGCGTCTTGAATGCGCACGGCGAACATCAACGCTGCCCAGACTGATTCCATACTGATCTTGGTGGATTTCAAATATATCGAACAACAAGTGATCTGGATAAATGAAGTATGGCTAAATTCAGAAGAAAAAAGTTTTATAGACCAGTGTCAACAACTCCACATTAGCAATGTGAGAAGGCACACTCCGTTTAACGTTCAGTGCTACCGAGGGCCAGAATAAGGACATTTAGTGACATTTAGCTGAAATCGAATCAACAATAACCTTGCCTTGCCATATTTACACAAAGTTCACGCCGAGTTGACACGGCAGCGTAGTCACAGCGTGCTCACCTGACGCTCCAGGTCGCGGACACGGGACAGCAGGGTAGTGTTGGTACCCTCCCAGGTCAGAAAAAAAAAAAAAAAAAAAAAAAACCAGCGTGGCTCCCTGACGCTCCAGGTCGCGGACATGGGAAGCAGGGTAGTGTTGGTACCCTCCAGTCACAGCGTTGCTCACCTGACGCTTCCAGGTCGCGGACTGGGACAGCAGGGTAGTGTGGTACCCTCCCGGTTCACAGCGTGCTCACTGAAGCTCCAGGTCGCGGACACGGGACAGCAGGGAAGTGTTGGTACCCTCCAGGTCGTCACAGCGTGCTCACCTGGCGCTCCAGGTCGCGGACATTGGACAGCAGGGTAGTGTTGGTACCCTCCAGGTCACGTGCTCACCTGACGCTCCAGGTCGCGGACACGGGAGCAGGAGTAGTGTTGGTACCCTCCAGGTCCCAGCGTGCTCACCTGACGCTCCAGGGTCGCGGACTACGGACAGCAAGGTAGTGTTGGTAACCCTCCAGGTCACAGCGTGCTCACTGGCACTCCAGGTCCGGACAGGACAGCAGGGTAGTGGTTGGTACCCTCCAGGTCACAGCGTGCTCACCTGACGCTCCATGGTGCGGACATGGGACAGCAGGGCGGTTGGTACCTCCAGGTCAGCAGCGTGGGCTCACCTGACGCTCACAGGTCGCGACATGGGACAGCAGGGTAGTGTTGGTACCCTCCAGGTCACAGCGTGCTCACCTGACGCTCCAGGTCGCGGACACGGACAGCAGGGAAGTGTTGGTACCTCCAGGTCGTCCCAGCGTGCTACCTGGCGCTAGGTCGCGGACACGGGACCAGCAGGGTAGTGTTGGTACCCTCAGGTCACGTGCCCACCTGACCGCTCCAGGTCGCGGACACGGGCCAGCAAGGGTACGTGTTGGTACCCTCCAGGTCAAGCGTGCTCACCTGACGCTCCAGGTCGCGACAACGGGACAGCACGGGTAGTGTGGTACCTCCAGGTCCACAGCGTGCTCACTGACGCTCCAGGTCGCGGACACGGGACAGCAGGGTAGTGTTGGTACCCTCCAGGTCGCTGATGTTGCCCATCAGGCTGTCAATGCGTGACTTGGTCTCGCGCAGTTCACGCAGCGTCGAGGCCGTGGAGGATTGGTTGCGGGACTGGCCGGCGCGCAGCTCCTCCAGCTAGGTGGGACAGACAAGAGCACCGGTCAGCCACGCAGAGAGCAAAGTCCGCGGAACACCCAGCACTCATGTGGAGCATCATACAGAGTACAGACTGGCCACACGCCAACTATACATCAACAAAGAGTACAGACTGGCCACACACCAACTATACATCAACAAAGAGTACAGACTGGCCACACACCAACTATACATCAACAAAGAGAGAGTCAAGACACCATATAGAAAGTTCGGCAATAATACTGAGTTCATGGCCAGTCGGTAAAGCATTCCATGACAATCATCCATAACAACATCGGAAATATTACGTCTGATGACAAACGTCATGAACTCCGCTGACGAAGCACCCTAAAAAATCAACATTCAACCGCTGACTGACAACTTGCTCCATTGTGCATACACATTGTTTCTAGCTATGTTGCTAGCCTGTTATCGTCACTGGCGTCCGCTTGGGCGGCTCTGTCGGTACCCAGTCCCTCTGAACGTCGCCAGGCGGCCGACCTCCCTCCCACCTTTGTCTCGTAGATGGTCTCAATCTCCTCCCTGTTGACCCGCATCTGCATCTCGTACTGTTCGCGCAGCTCGTGCAGCGAGTCGCGCAGACGCGCCTCGTACTCGGACTGCAGCTGTCCGTCCAGCTCTGTGATCTCCTCCGTCTTCTTACAGCGCGTCTCCGTCAGCTGCTCCTCGTACACCTGCGGCGCCGCCAGACAGCCGGGACATGTCAACACACACGGACACACAGAGCCCGACACAGTCTCCGTCAGCTGCTCCTCGTACACCTGCGGCGCCGCCAGACGGCCGGGACATGTCAACACACACAGACACACAGATCTCCTCCGTCTTCTTACAGCGCGTCTCCGTCAGCTGCTCCTCGTACACCTGCGGCGCCGCCAGACGGCCGGGACACGTCAACACACACAGACACAGATCGACACAGATCCAGTGAGACACCGCTGGTCATGACAGCTGTGCCGATCGAGAGGCGACGCAGAAGGCAAATCAGTCTGCATCGGGCGCATGAGGTCAGTAAACCGAGCCGGAAATGGATTTGGCGGAGATTTACCTAGCCGGATGGCACGAGGTCCGGCCAGTGCCACAGGAGGTCTGCTCAGTGGCCGGGTTATTACCCTGCCGCCGCTGTGGGCACACGTGTGCCAGCAACGACTCCATAGAGTGTCTGTCCCGTGATATGTGTCAAAAATGGTCACACGCCAGCCGGGCGTGGGTAAAACAAAGACAATGCGTAACGTGAGTAAAACACATACACAGGTGACCAGTTGATCACTGTTGAGTGGCGCCTTTTGACCGGTGCCAGCCAGTCACCGATAGCGCCCCCCGGCGGGCCTGTGTGCCGCCCCCCGGCGGGCCTGCGTGCCGCCCCCCGGCGGGCCTGCGTGCCGCCCCCCGGCGGGCCTGTGTGCCGCCCCCCGGCGGGCCTGTGTGCCGCCCCCCGGCGGGCCTGTGTGCCGCCCCCGTCCACTCACGTTAGTCTTGAACTCGAGCTCCTCCTTGAGGCTCTGGCAGCGGTTCTCCATGTCGACCCGGGCCAGCGCCTCCGACTCCAGCTGCTTCCGCACCTCGTCCAGCTGCTTCTTCAGCTTCATGTTCTCCAGCTGCGCCTCCTGCGTGGACAGAAGACACAGCTCAGCACAGCACAGCGCCGCAGCCAGCTCCACGCACCAAACGCAGCCATCAGCGACAAACGCACGCACACGCACACACGCCAGCATGTTCTGCTGGGCTTAACTGCCAACGTTGTATGACATCCATTACACTAACGTTTGTTCTGGGGAGGGAGAGGGAGTTCAGTTCAGATCAGTGTATTTATAGACCCTATGACGTGGAGGAGGGATGGACGCACCTTCAGGTCGTCCTGGGCCTTCTTCCTGTCTGTCAGTGCCTGGTTGAGTCGGCCCTGCAGGTCACGAATCTGGGCATCCTGTAGCGCCACCTGTTTTTCAGAGTTCTCCAGCTCACGTTCGCGGCGTATCAACCTGGCGGGGCGGCGGCACACAGTTAACACCACAGTCCACACGGTACACGACACACAGTTAACACCACAGTCCACACGGTACACGGACACACAGTAACACCACAGTCCACACGGTACACGGACACACAGTTAACACCACCAGTCCACACGGTACACAGTCAACACCACAGTCCACACGGTACACGGACACACAGTTAACACCACAGCCACACGTACACGACACACCAGTTAACCACACAGTCCACACGGTACACGCAGCACAGTAACACCACAGTCCAACGGTACACAGTCAACACCACCAGTTACCACACGGTACACGACACACAGTTAACACCACAGTCCACACCGGTACACGGCACCACAGTTAACACCACAGTCACACGGTACACAGTCAACACCACATTCCCACGGTACCACGACACACAGTTAACACCACGCACACGGTACACGCACACAGTTAACACCACAGTCCACCGGTAACAGTCAACACCACAGTCCCACACGGTACACGGCACACAGTTAACACACTAGTCCACACGTACACGGCACACAGTTAACCACCCACAGTCCACACGAGTACACGGCAACAGTTAAACACCACAGTCCACACGGTACACAGTCAACACCAGCAGTCCAACACGGTACACGACACACAGTTTACACCACAGTCCACACGACAAACAGTCAACACCACAGTCCACCACACGGCACACAGTCAACACCACAGTTCACACGGTACACGACACACAGTCAACACCACAGTCCACACGGTACACGACACATAGTCCACACCACAGTCCACACGGTACACGACACACAGTCAACACCACAGTCCACACGGTACACGACACACAGTAACACCACAGTCCACACGGCTACACGACACACAGTTAACACCACAGTCCAACACGTACACAGTCAACACCACAGTCCACACGGTACCACGACACACAGTTAAACACCACAGTCCACACGGTACACGGCACACAGTTAACACCCAACAGTCCACACGGTACACGACACACAGTTAACACCACAGTCTCACACGGTAGCACGCACACAGTAACACCACAGCCACCGGTACACGGCACACAAGTTAAACCACAGTCCACACGGTACACGCCACAGTTAACACCACACGGCACACGGCACACAGTCACACCACAGTCCACACGGTACACGGCACACAGTTAACACCACAGTCCACACGGTACACGGCACACAGTTAACACCACAGTCCACACGGCACACGGCACACAGTCAACACCACAGTCCACACGGTACACAGTCAACACCACAGTCCACCACACGGTACACGGCCATGGCCGCTAAGCTGACGATAGAGTTAGACGCACAGACATGGCCATTGCTGAATCCAACACTTTTAACTGAAGCCATAGTTAAACCGATAATTATCAAAATAAATGAAGCGGCTGCGCTGTCGGAGAGCTTGCAGCATCAGCAGGGAATGCAGGTAGACGGAGAATCACTTTAAGCAAGATATTCAGCTGGGACAAGTCTCAAGTGTCTTCTCTGACAGACCTGAGTTTTAAAGGGAGAGTGCCCACCTCAACGAGGCCAATACGCAGTTTTTGGAGTGTATCGTAGATTAACCGTGTCCGATTTCACCTGCCAGTAAAGGTTCCCGAAACTCCCCCCCCCCCCCATTATATAAAAAAATACATTGAACACCTTCAATGATGGCAACCATTTCGAAAATGAGTCGGCCTCCCCACCATTTTGAATCAGTTCTTTGAGAACAAACAGTTCTTTTGAATATTACAAACGCAAACTAAACATCACAATTCTGTCAGTGAAGTTTAAAAAATAAAATGCGTATGAGTTGATTCTCCTCGACAAGCCCAATACAATGGTTTGTTTATTGGGGCTTTAGGGCGCGTCGACTGCTAAGGTCACTTTGCCCCAATACAATGGTAAAAACCACATCGCTCTATATTGATTTGATTAAGAGTTATTGCAGGAAAAAAACATACATGACTTTGGAGTCTCCTGAGTTCACCTTGTAGAGGTCAAAGAACAGAAAGGTGTCATAGGGCTTTGCATTTGGCACAGGAGTGGTGTTTCCGTGAATACCGATCAAATTTAGCTATTTCCGATGGATTTATGCATGATTTAATTTGTGCCCATTGACATATAATGGGGAGGTCACAAAACCTACCTGACCGTAGGTCACCGATTTGAAAAATGCATTGTAAAAAAACATTGTAGGTACTTATCACCGGATAATCTACTGGGAGTTTAAAACTGTTCACTTCACTTTGGCTGTGGCACGACCGCAAACATGTTTGGAGTTGGGGTCACTCGACTTGACCTGACCTGAAAAGACCCGAGGTCAAGAGTTCCACAGTATGTGTGTAATTAATTCCCAAGCAGCTCTGCCAAATTTGGTGACGCTGCGTGCCGTCGTTTTTCTGCTATTCAAGAAAAACCTCGGTGGGAGGGGGGGGGGCGGAAATCCCCCTCCGGCAGTACGCGTTGTAGGAAAACATCCTTTCACATAAGACCATATTTAACACATGTTTCCATGCAAGCAGCGGGAAAGTGGACCCTGGTATCGATAGACTAGGGATGTGGCTTTCGTATGGTTTGCTTACTTTATTCGTATCACCTCTAACTCATCGTTTAAACGAGTTTGAATTTTGCCCGAAATCACTGTACCTCTCATAGCGTTTAGCATTAAACCCTATTACTTTTCGGGGGGGCCGAATCGGCCCCCCCTTGAGGTTTTTCGGTACAGTTCATTCATAACTCAAACCCCAGAACTTTCAAACTTTGCTGACTTTTCCTAACGTTCATTGCGCCATCGAATGGTGTACTTTTTTTCTAAAATTAAACATTATAGGAGGGGTCCCAAGACCGTTTTAGGGGGGCGTGTTCGGCCGTTTTGACATAAGAATCTTTTGCATGGTTAGGCCTCGTGGAGATAGTATATTGAAGGACTTGTTAGCATAAATACACCATCGATAGAGAATTGATTGTTCTTTCAGATGGCTATTCTTGAAATTTCAAATTTTTAATTTGAAATCGAAATTTTTTGAAAAACTTTTTGTTTTATAAAATTGATACAAAGTTTTTTGTTTTCATGAAGTTTTTGAAAAACCGGAAGATATGTAGAGAAAACATGCAAAATAATATGTTTTGAAAGTTCAAGGGCATATCTTAATATTGATGACCTGATTGTCAGGTCAAATGCTAACCTTTCGACATAATATAGGTGAAATGTAAAAACAATGGTTTAACACAATACATCAATACAATTATTTCAGTATCATTCATCTCAGGCCCTTCTGATAAAATAGGATACAATTTTTAAGTGAGCTGACTTTTGAAAGTCATTCAAGGTCACGAACACTTTTTATCAATAAACCGTGACACGAATAATATAGAGACTCGTAAATGGTCTCCAAAACGTTTGTCTTGTCAATACGCATTCTTTTTTTGATATGCAGTTTGACCTACTTATGTCACCTGACCTTGACCTTGACCCGGGGTCAAATTTTATGATTGACAGAATGTTGGTTATGATTTGAACCGCAATGACGAGAGAAACACGATGTATCAAAATAAGTGCTCTAATGTTTTAAGATAAAACGTTATTAAACGAACAAACTTTTGCTAAAAACAGCCGTTTTTAACATTTTATTGACCTCTACAGCCCAAACCATTGACCTAGGTCAAGTTACTGATGGCATATATGCGAAAGACAATTAAAACTGCTCTCCAGTCTTTTTTCGGATTCCTACCTAACTGCCATAGTTTCCGAGATTAATGGCAATGTTCCTGAAAATATCATGTTAGACATAATTTATTTTTTATGACGTCATTTGACCTTGAAGATAGTTACCAAGGTCACCAAAATTTCACAAATTAGAGTTCATTGTTGACCCTAACTACATACTAAGTTTCATGTTTGAGCCGTCTTAATGGCAGCCGGAATCTGAAGGGGCCGGAATGAGCCCCCCCCCCCCGACAGAGCTTCGTATTACTTTTCATCCTCCAGGAATAGGGTTAACGAAAGGGAGAAAAAGTAAAACCTCACGCTTTGGTGACGTCACCAAAGGGTGAAGCTGCCAACGGGGTGCGACTAGTTGTATGTCAATGCCCTTGACTGGGGGTGTTTTGGAATCGCAGCCAAATTAAGGAGGAGGCTGGTACTTAGGGAGACATAAGGCAGTCAAGTATATACATATTGATTATATTTTTAAGGCATCGCCCATGTTTACTGCTTAGTTCTCCAATACATCTTCCAGTTTTAAATATGCTTCACCATTACGATTTTATTTAAAAAAAAATGCAATTTGCAAATATAAAATTGAAATTTATAATGGAGAACACTGAAAAGGGCATGACGAGGCCCATAAAAAGCAATATCTATATTTTTGACTGATTTATGTCTCCCTATGATGATTGGGGTTTTAGGGCTATGTCTCCCTATTCCCTTAGTACCAGCCTCCTCCTTAACTTGGTTGCGATTCCTAAACACGCGTCCGCGCTAGTTTTGGAAATATTGCCGCGCAAACTTGGCTGAATACCGCCCCGCCGGCTCCAGTGCTGCCGGCTGGCGGAGGCCGGCAGGAACTAAACACGCCGGCCGGCAGAACTCGCACGCGGTAATCGAGAGGGCGGGGTGGGCAGCGCGACCCGCAGGCTGCCTCGACCAAGGCCGGACAAGAGGCCTCGACGAGTGACTACCAAATGCCGGGGGGCGGGACGGGAACGTATTTGGAACTATGCTACCTAGGCGGGTCAGGCACGAGCCACGTAGCCAGGATTTGTATCAGGGGGAGGCACGTCGGTGGAAGAATCAAATTTCGCTCCTCAGTCATATGTTGTTGACCGGGGGAGAGGGTCGTCAGAGAATCCCATTCTATCTGGTGTTAATTTGTTTTGCTCAGGGAGGGGGGACATTGCCCCGTACCCCTCTTGGCTACGTCCCTGCGGCGGGTTGGCCAAGCCGAGGCGAGGCGCTCCTCACCACTCGGCGGCCGTTCTGCGATCGGCATGTCTCGGGATATACCGTATACAGGCGCAGAGCGCAGAACCCCACACCGTCCCACCTCTCAGGGTATAATGCTGTATATCGGCAGTCGGGACGAAGCAGGCCCGACGACACGCCGAAATACTGACAAGCAGAGTGCGAGGGGGCAGGTGTATGCCGCACTAGTGGTGCCAATCGGTGCAAACATTTTCGGAAATCCAAATTTGTCCGAAGATCGATTCGGTTTTCGAACGGACATAAACATATTTCTTTAGGCATTTTCGGACATCCAATGCCCAATGATGGTTTGTCGTGAAAATCACTTAGTTACTTTTTATCAATGCATATTTTCCTCTATATAAATGGATACATTTATGATGTTTGTGGCTTTCGGATATCATATTATCCTAACTGTAGCATTATTTAACACACATGCCTGTATTTATGTATGATATGTTACAGGGAGCGACATTTTGAGAAATCGGGCGTTTGCCAAACGCCCTAGACTTCCTAGTTGCGTTTGGCAAAGCCCTGATGACCAGGGCGTTGCAAACACCCTGGTTCTGTTAGGGCGTTTTGCAAACGCACTAGGGCTTTTGCCAAAACCACCCTAGGGCGTTTGCAACCACCCAGGTGTTTAAAGCCAAAATTTTAGTTTTCGGCTGGCGAAAGAGAATTCCAAGCAGTTATCAGCGCTGACCCGAACTGTCTAAATATTTGAACGTATACCCCGACATTAGAGCTGGTGTACACTGGCATAAAACACGTACCATGGTAGGCATCACAAGTCTGTATTGTTGCAAGATTTGCTGTGTTGGAAACTGGCGCACTGCACAATATTTTTGATACAATTCCGATCAGGCAGGGCCTAGGCCACCCGTACTACCTTACGGAGCGAGCGCGCCGGACCAATGTATCCGGGCAGTATCCCCGTTACGGGATGATGGGGTTATGATAGTTCGACCCACCGGTCACCCTAGTTAGCTCATCGACCAATACACAAACGATATTTGCCCACTGACGTATTTGATGTTGGGCTAGTTTGAAGACATTATTGGTTTTTGGTACACAGAAAATAATGCTCTGATGAAGAATCGTTTCAAAAAACATTCCACCGGGATATGATTGATGATGATGATTGGGTTTTAAGGGCGGCCGACAACTGAAGGTCATATGCCGCCGTGAGCCGGCGACAAAAAGGACCGTGCTTTAACCAGTTGAGCTAATACTGTTACTTGTTTGCCAGGCAAAGACAACTAAGATACAGTGAGGTCACAAGATCTGAATCTTTTCAATGGATATGAGATACTTTCTGATTTGAATGCCGACGCAGTTTATGAGCTGTTTTATTATTTTCCGTACAGGGGCGTCTTTTTCTGAAAATTATTGTCAGGGCTCTATGCATAAAATTATATATTTTTAAAATGATTATTATCATGCAACGCCATAGGCCTAATGTAAAATGTGAAATTTTTGGTTAGGGCCCGGGCCCTACCAGGCCTATATAAAAAGACACCTATGTTTGCGTAATTATTTTCGAAAGATGAATGGAACTCCCACAAACCAACCCAACCGTTTATTTCCACCGTGTTTCTAACAAAAAAAGACGCACAATTATTTTTCACTTTGTCAATCAAAACGAACCTCGATACCGAGCGCTAATCGATTTACACGTTTCACCTTTATAAGGGTCAAAAATATTCTACGAAAAACAATAATTTTCACTCACACTCTAGACGTGCGATTTTCTGGGGGCTGTTAGAAACGTGGAAATAAGTTACTATTCATTTCCAAAATAATACGCAAATATAAAAAAAGTTATAAACTGGCGTCGGCATGTCAAAAGAATGTATACCTCATATCCATTGCAAACGATTCAGATCTTGCGACATCACTGCATTTCTTTGTTGTTGTATCTGTTGACAGAACAAGCTACAGTAATAAGCTCAACTGGTTAACCCGCTTCACTGAGGGGGCTTCGCGCCGAACCACGAACTGGGCAGCGGGGTTGATTCCGCCCCCCGTTAGATTTCTAGAAAATCTACGCAACGTAGCGACAGCAAAACGGCATTAGAAACTCCGTACAAGCTCTATCGAAAGTATTTAGTCTTTTCTTGGATCAGGTCGCAATTGAGGTCACCAGTGGTCATCAAAGGCGTTTGCTATCACTAGGGCGTTTGCAAACACCCGGATTTCTCATACGCCCTGTAACATATATATTGAGAAATGAGAATGATACACTAACGGTTTAATATTCATATCATACATTGTTTTCTGCTTTCGGACAATTTCGGACAAACAATGATCTTCGGAAAGTTTCCGACGGACAGCTGACCATGACCTTGGAACATTGAACAAATATTTTCTGAAACTGGCACCACTTTGCCGCACTAAGACCGGACATTGTCTCTGTCAGCCACGTCAGTGCCCAGTAACTACAGCACACGTGAAACATAAATACACAAACCCTCCAGGCGCATATAACAGAGCTGGGGCTTTACAAACCGTGTGCGGTGTGCAGGAGCGCAGCCAGGGGGAAGAAGGGGCATGTCCCACCCACCCCCCATTGGACCGACTTCACACTAAAAAGTTATCGGCGACGTCCCCGTTTTGCGACTAGTTAGGAGCCCTACAAAATATAGTGGCCTAAATCCGGAGTGATACTTTTGTTTCGCTTCATTTTTCGAGAGGGCGGTGGCCCCTGGGGACGCCAATGCCCCCTTGTCGAAGGTCTGGCTGGCTGCGCCCCTGGTGACGTGTGCGCGTCATCAGTCTCTTATACGGCCTTGGTCATCAGCAACCAGCCCATTGCCACACCTGCAGCGGTTGGATTCGGCTGCCCAGGTCCGTCAAAATAGCCCAAGTTCGTCAAATTTGAGCAATTGACATCAAAACGACTTGAACTTCCACTTCCACTAGCTAGAGTCCACATTGGAATGACCAAGTCGCTGCAAAACATACAATATATCCACTGTTAGTGCCAGCTGCCAAGCCGCTCAGAAAAACCACCAACAGTCATCAAAACAAGCCACAAGAAGCAGGACTCGCAGCAGCGAATTCAGTGACACCGAGAATTGCAACTATTCGTCTCTGATACGGCGATGACAGTGAGTGTATGTTTCCCTCGGTCCGTCGTCACCAGCCACGCGTCACGGCCAGATGAGCCGGTGACGGTGAGTCATGGGACAATCACAGCTCTCCGTACGGCAGTGTAACCACCCAGGAGGCGCGTCACGGGACAATCACAGCTCTCCGTACGGCAGCGTTACCACCCAGGAGGCGCGTCACGGGACAATCACAGCTCTCCGTACGGCAGCGTTACCACCCAGGGCGGATGTACGGCCGTCACATTAAACCGCTAGCCGTTGCAGCCGAAGCCTCGCACGGCACAACCCGCACCCGTCATCAGAGCAACGGCCACTTTTCAAACGGCGCGGGCGGGAGGCGCGGCTGGTGACGTCACGGCTGACACGGTGGCCGGCAGACTGCAGAGCGGCACTGCAATCGGAGCCTGCACCGCCCCGCCCGGCCCGGCCCGGCCCGGCCAGAACTGCAGCACCGTACGGCCGCGGCCGGACGGTCCTGCGGCGGACAGCAGTGATTTGTCTGGGCATCAAATTGGATTTAGCGGCCGCGGCCGGACGGTCCTGCGGCGGACAGCAGTGATTTGTCTGGGCATCAAATTGGGTTTAGGAGTGCTGATTTCCCACTCGATTTTGTTTTCAATCACAAAGTCACGAAAAAATAGTTGAACATTGGCAAATCAGACATAGGTACTGGTGACCAAATTTCGACATAATCAATATTTTGGATTAAAGATCCACGATAAAAAGTATGTCACAGCATATATTTAAAGAAGAGTTTTATCTCATCGAACCAATTTAATCACTTCCGATGATGATGATGATGATTTGGGTTTAAGGGCGCCTCAACTGTAAAGTTATGTGGCGCCCATAAATCACTTCCGAATCTCACTATCACAATGGGATGTAAAACAGATATTTGTAGCTCAGATCCTCAGACAACCACTCTTTTGAAAACTGATAAAATCATATAGGTATGTTTTTCTGAAGTGATATTAACTGCTTTCAAATTGAATATTGTTAGAATAATTGCAGAGGATGCACCGAATTCGACATAATAAATATTTTGGATCAGGCGGCGATCCAGGATTCTTGTCGGGGGGGGGGGCGCCACATTAAGAGTTCGCCGTCAGCGAATCTTTACTGACCGGGGGGCGTCACCGAAATATTGTTGACCCCTAACCACCCTGAATATTGTTATGTCTGCTTTCCACTCATATTTGTGAAATTCAAGAAACTGGCTCACTCCGACCACGTATCCCCCATTCGACTCTCCTACCAGCAGCGCCATGGAGTGAGGCAGCGCGCCCACTTCGTGCGGCTCAGCCACCGGCCGCCCGAACGCCATGGTCGAAGGCAACGTGTAACATTTGCAGAGCGTGCAGCGGATCATGCCAGAGCGGTAGTTAAATGAATCGTAAAACCAGTCACGCAAGCGTCTGGGACGTTTGCCAGTCTCAGCCATGCGAACATACCCTCAAAGCATGGATGTCGTTTTCTATAGGTATGGTAGGGCCAAAGCCCTACGTATTACTTGATCCATGGCCTTACCAATAATGTCGCATTTTAACATAAGGCCTATGGCGTTGCATGGTAAGAATGACTTTGAAATCTGTTAAGTTAGCATTGGAGCACTACCAATCATTTTCAGAAGACATCGCACCTGCCGCTGCCGCAAAGGTAATCACTGTGCACTGTGCTGTGACTGTGTGACCAACTGTGAGATACAAAGTCCCTTGTCCATGATACTAGTACTCCCGATTTCGTTTCCAATCCCAAGTCATTTCAGGTCAAAGAAGACAGAAAACTTGATTTTTTTACTACAAAATAAACATAGTTGATGTCATTGGGTCATCCTGCAGATAGCCGAATACATGCGAGGATTACACAGCGCCATTCAGTATAGCTGTGTGACTTATCCAACAAGTCCCACGCGATCACCACGGCGAGACAGAGGCGCATCCCAGGCGCGCAGCAGAGACCCACCAGTCCACTGCCGGAGATTACCCCCTATCGCGCGGACCTATCCCGCACTTCCCACGCCATCACCACGGCGAGACGGAGGCGCGCAGCAGAGACCGACCAGTCCACTGCCGGAGATTACCCCTTATGCGCGTACCGTGCTATCGAGGGCACCGCCACACCGATCCTCTCGATAAACGCCGCCGCGACACACCGCAGCTGGAATGAATTGGCGACGCACACCAGCAGTACGGAGAACGCAGGCGGGGGCGGCCCACACCAGCGTACGGAGAGATGTGGGGGCGGGCGGGGGCGGCCCCACACCAGCGTACGGAGAGGTGTGGGGCGGGCGGGGGCGCCCACACCAGTGTACGAGAAGATGTGGTGGCGGGGCGGGGCGGGCCCCCACCAGCGTACGGAGAGATGTGGGGCGGGGCGGGGGCGGCCCCACACCAGCGTACGGAGAGGTGTGGGGCGGGGACGGCTGCGCAGACAGACGGGTACCACGGCATTGCGGCCTTGACGAGCGCGTGCTTTCACCGGCGCAGAATGTGCGTACGGACGCGCTGCGTGCCCAGGCATGCGAGCTGCGTACGGTTAGGTCAAACGGGAAACGCGAACGGAACCGAGCCTGCTGACGACACTGGACATGATTGTCCTGATGCCGTTAGCTCCACAATGAAGGCAGCGCCGTGCCAATGACGTAAATTGAGATAGTCAGCACAGCAGCAGGCAGTCGGCACAGGCAGTCAGCACAGTCAGCACAGCACAGTCAGCACAGCAGCAGGCTGACAGTCAGCACAGCACAGTCAGCACTGAGCAGCAGGCTGTTGCCCAGAGCCAGGCCGACTCACTGGCCACTGCACATGTGTCCAATAGCTAGCCGGCACGTCCCACCGATACCGAGGTGGCCACCGAACCAGCACACAGTTCAGCCGAGCAGAGCATGGTGGACGGAGGGGCGTGCCACCGATACCGAGGTGGCCACCGGACCTAGCACACAGTTCAGCCAAACAGAGTATGGTGCACGGAGGGGCGTACCACCGATACCGAGGTGGCCACCGGACCAGCACACAGTTCAGCCGAGCAGAGCATGGTGGACGGAGGGGCGTACCACCGATACCGAGGTGGCCACCGGACCAGCACACAGTTCAGCCAAACAGAGCATGGTGGACGGAGGGGCGTACCACCGATACCGAGGTGGCCACCGGACCAGCACACAGTTCAGCCAAACAGAGTATGGTGCACGGAGGGGATGCGTCTTTTTGGATTGCGTACAAGGAGACAGACTTCCTCTCGAACGCGTCTCGGCGTCTCGCTATCGAATCATCGGTTACGGAGATTACGAGGGGGCAATATTTGCCCCCCCCCCCCCAGGTCAATGGTGTTCGGATAAGACCCCGGTCAAGCGCGGGTTAAGTCTGATCGAGAAATAAACTAAATAATAGGTATATGGCCATAAGTCTGATGGAGATGAAACCTAAATAATAAATCGAAACTAAGTGTGATTGATACGAAACCTGAATAATGTACATAGGCGTAGGAGCCTATGGGACAGGAGTCAGGGGGCAACTGCCCCCCCCATCCCAACATTTTTCGGATTTAAACATTGTACGCCTATGACGAGCATTGAAATAATTCGACTTAAAAATGCTTTTTTGCCCCCCCCCCCCACTCAAATGATTCTAGCGCCACTGATAATGTATATGCGCCCAATTCAGCTCCTTCGATCAATACGAAACCCTACACTAAATTATGGCCATCTAGTATCGCTTGAGTACGAAAACCCTAAATAATATTTGGCCAAAGTCCGATGAAGACAAATCCTAAATAATCTTGTAGCCATGAAGACCGATCGATACGCCTCCCAGACTGCACAGTGTGAATGTGAAAAAGTGCAAAGCAAAGTGTGTGCCATGACCTCATGATAGTCAAACTGAAGTCTGGCTTGAAACTGGCCTGAAAGGTAACGTCCTCGACTGGATAGTCTCATTTCTACAGGACAGGCAAATGCGAATCAGCGTAAAAGACAGGATAATTCAGCCTAGGAGAATTCGTAGCGGTGTTCCACAGGGCTCTGTACTCGGCCCGCTGCTATTCCTAGTGTATATTAACAGTATTGGCTCTCAATTGTCTAGCGACTACAAAACATTTGCTGGCGACTTAAAATGATATGCCTGCATGGTGCATGCCCCTGGAGCCACGACACTTTCATCCACTGCTCAAGTACAGAGGGATGTTGACACACTACAGTCCACAGCAGCATCATGGAGCCTTAAGATAAACCATAAGAAATGTGCAGGTCTCCGTTTCACAAGATCCTGTGCAAACTTAGTGCCACCTGTATACCTCCTTGATGGAGAGCAGATCTCTTATGCAGAATCCCATAGTGATGATGATGATTGGGCTTAAGGGCACTGCAACAAAATAGTTAGATGGCGCCCATAGTGGACCTGAGGTGTCACTGTGGACTCTCTTTTCTAAAATTCCATGACCATGTCATCTGTGGTGCATAAGGCTGGTGGCCTGGCACATTATTTTCTGAAATTTACTGTTTGCAGATCACATGAGTTCATGCTGTTCTTGTTCGTTACCCATGTTCATCCTATCATTGAATATTGTATGTGCATCGGGCACACCAGCTACTTGGAAGACTTGCACACCTTAGAGAATGTCCAGAGGTGGACCAAACATTTTGACAGGCTAAACTCACTTAGCTATGCTGACCGCCTAGACCTTGAACTCATACCTACTCTGTATGGAAAATCGTGCATTATGCCTGATGAGCTGTTTGGTCGCTCTCCACAAGCACACACTACTAGGGGCCACTGCCATAAGATTTTCCATACTTTCACCCACACTGATGTCAGAAAACGTTTTTTCTCTGTACGCTGCATTGCTGTTTGGGGACGCTCTGATGGCTGCTGCTGCATGTGCCCCAAACTTGACTGCCTTTAGGAGAATGCTAGAAGCACATGCACGTGACAGTCTGTTTGGCTTTGTGTAGGTATGCATGTGTCCATGTGATGTGTGCTTGATTAAATACTCCTGGCCAATCACGTAGTAATTACATATCTTACTGACAACAGACAATCTGTTTGGAAGATGCACAATTCCAGCCACAAATTGGTGCCGAACTAAGTTATAACTATCTGCATGGGCTGGCGTGTCTAGAATTCAGGGTTCCTTCAACTCCTTCCCATCCAAACTGCCATTTTCTCTGACAGTAAGGAACCCAACCGGGTAAGAGAACCAAGTAAGAGTGGCACAGGAGTTGACAAGGCACACCAGCCCATGACAAAAATATGCACCAACCCAAACCAAGCAGGCCAAAAATATACACCAGTCTGAATCAGACCAGCCAAAGATCCACACCAACCCATCAAAACCAGTGAAACTCCCTAGTAGGGTCAGAAACAGAGAGGATATTTATTCTGTGCTAGTTCCTTGATGTGAAAAAGCATGTAAAGCTTAGTATAAGTTAATGTGCCAAGTATGACTGTTGCCAGCAGTGCAGCATTGGCACTACATCATTTAAGGTCTTCACCGCACCCTACCAAATCTGCACCGCACCAAATCCACACCACCTTCTCTAAATCCACACCAGCCAGGACGGACCCGCACCAACAAGATCTTGTCAAATATGCCATAGGTACTTTGCAGTTTAGACGCCCCCCAATTACATTAAATTGGCACCACCTGTTCAGGCTCATCACACTACCTTCAGTGCTGTGTAAGGAAGTGTGACGCCTGCCCTACCAGTGTCACACATCCTATCCTGACTTTTCATGCTTGTAGAATGTTAACAATGGTCAGTTTCATCTGTATTCTGATAGCGTAAAACCTATGAGATTCAGACGTGTCAGGATATTGGACATTTAAAGGATATCGGGCACATCAAATAGTTAACTTACTTGGCTGCAAGGTCATCCCTTTCTGTTTTCAGGTTTCCAAGGTCAATCTGAAGCTTTGCCCTCTCTCTTGCAGTCTCATCAAGGAGCCTCCGAGCATCTGAGAGCTCACTTTCATACAAGGATTTTATGTTTGTGACCTCTCTGGTGACAACCTCTTGAGATGTGCGCACTTGCAGAGAGAGACGGCTGTTTTCTGACTCAAGGGAGCGGACCTTCTCAATGTATGCAGCTAATCGGTCATTGAGACCTGCCAGTTGCTGTTTTTCTTCCATACGGGTGGTTCTGGCAGGACTGGCGGGCGATCGACTTCTAGCAGGGCTGGCAGCCGCAGACCCACCGGATGAAACGGACATCGTGGCGGTGCTCTTCTTAAACATTCGTGCAGACATCACTGATGCTTGTTATGATCGATCAAAGTGTGGCAATTCACCAGTAATAACGATCCTACCTATGTCAAAAATCAAAATATGCAAACTTGCCACAGCTCCCAATAAACCACGCGGGAGAGCGCAAGGCGGAGAGCGCGCGTGCCGATTTCTAGTCTCGTTCTAAAAAGCTGCGCGACGAAACTTTGCTCAATAGATGGCGTTATAGTAAAACGGCCGTAAGCGTGACGTCACGCGAAAAGGGCAGGAAAGGGTAAGGTTATGGACAGATAGTGGTGGATCACATTCTATGTTAGCTTGTATTTCACGTGTTCGATATTGAAAATGCATAATATTTCATTATAAGCTTAACAAACACACAAAACATCCTTTTCTATACCTTTTTCATTTAAACGTAAATATTTCTTTGACATTTATATATGTTCTTTAAGTATTT